>PVKS010022445.1:0-33712 GCA_004027875.1 Aplodontia rufa | reverse complement strand
ATCATTTTTGAGGGAGCATGTTTATATCAACATTTCACAAACAATGTTGCTTTTTACTTTCTTGCTTTTATTTGTGCTCTCATTAAAACAGTCTATAAATCGAATGTTTAAAAATATTGGAAAATTAGCACGCAGGTGCTTTACCTCACTAAGATCTCTCACCGTTCAAAGGGATAGGGGCTGACTTTTTTCTCAGGTTGAAGGAGATAAAAGCAAAGTACTCTTATTAGAGAAAATCTGATGTGGTATGTGACGTTTTGGGTGCACCACAGAGATAAGGCCTTACGTTCTGCCAAGATTTTGGGTTCCGTGGTAAAAATGGGACCACTCAGGTAGGACAAAAATTTGAGAATTTTTAAATTATAAATCTAGACTGTTGTCCAAGATATCATTACAAAACTAAGGGAAGTCAAAAAATAAATCCTTATTGGGTGAACATAATAAAAGAAAAATACAAATCCAAGTTCTTCAAGGAACAATTTAGATTTCTCCAGAAAATCTCATGAGGACTCACTTGTGCATACATATCCCATGCATTTGAGTGAGTTTACAAAGCTCTGGCAAAGGAAATAAGTCAATTTTCACTTCTATATCTCTGTGACAGAACAAATCTGGAAAAAAAATGCCAAAATCCTATCCATTGCAGTTTATTTGGGTATGTGTGCATGTGTGTGTTTATTTGTGGAAGTGCACAAATATTTTCCTCATAATGTATTATTACCATCATCAAATTCCAGATGTTTTTTTCAACTCCTTTCTGCTTGGCTTGATATTTATATCAATTTCCCAGTGTCGTAATCACCTGGATTATTCTTTCATGTATATATTCAGATTTGACTTTATTGTGAAATCTGAAATAAGTGAGAATTAGTATATGCTAAGCATGTACAATCAGTTATTGTGCTATAATTTTTATAAGCATTAGTTTAACTAATTCCCATAGCATTTCAATGATTAATCCTCCAGTTTAGTGAATGAGAAAGTACAGTAAGGCCCAACCTCTGTATACAAGCTCACAGAGTGAGTGAGTGAGTGAGTGAGTGAGTGATGGATCTGATAACATTGCTCAGATTTGTCCAAAGACTCTGCTATCCTTACATTTATCATTCTGTAATAAAATTCCATATTTGGACAGGGATCAAGATCCTGTCTTCATCCACAGTCCAAAAGATGAAAAGAGCCATGTTTAAGAAGAAACAAGAAAGAACATTGCCAACCACAGGGTCTTTTCATCTTCATATGAGTTCTTGGTTCAATGTTTATGAATAGTTTAACAAATCACCATTAAGTTAATGATGCCAGTCAAGAACACCTCGTCTCACAGTCCTGGAAGTTGGAAGTCTGAACTAGATCTCCCTGGGTTGGAGTCACGTATGTGTCACTCATTAAACCAAGTGCAAAGTCTACTTTGCTGCCTTTTGACTTAGGTTGAACTATTGCCACGTGGGCCCTGTACACCCAGCACCTTAGCACAGTGGTATATTAGCAATCATATGTATTTGAAGTTCTTCCTTTTTAATATGCCAATTTTCAAAACAATGGCCGGAAGAACCAGGGAAGGCCTTTTGAAAAATATGGATATTTCTCTTACCAGCATATTTTAAAACCGAGAGTGATCAGAAAGCATAGTATAGATCCAGTTGAGTCTATTTGTCCTCTAAAATATTTGAATACTATTCTCTGTGTTGATAAGAGGGTTTTCACACAATTGTTATCACTTTTTAAATATCTCTCATTTCCCTGAAGGTCTGTTTTCTAAAATATTCTTTTCTATATACATTTATGTTCATTAATGTTCATTTAAAAGCACCTGAAACTCTTTCTAGCTTAAGCAAAGCAAACAAGCAAAAAGAAGTGGTGTGCATATTGATGGCACAGAACAACTATGGTTTCTCACAAGATTAGAGCCAAAACCAGGAAGAGAAAGGACGAAGCCAGCCCTGGGAACCTCAGCAGGGAGAGACAGTATTCCTTCTCCCGGGAATCTGTGTGCAAAGTAATCCAGATAGGCTAGCTCCCAAGCTCTCTACCTTCAGTTCTGAGGCAGAGAATCTGGCCCAGATCAAAGCTCCAAATCCATTAGCTACATCAATGACAAGATCAGATGGTGCAGAAATGATCACCGGGAGGCCTTCTCTACTTCAAAGATGGTCCCACCAAAGAGCAAAAGGTTATGGTGGGTGTCTTCCACAATTAAACAGTGTTTTGGAAGCTCCACATGTATTGTAGTGCTTAATTTTTCTACCAAATAGTTTAACAGCTGAAGAAGCAACCTTCCCACAGAAAGGGCAGGGCCACCACTTAAGCCTCATTCTACTTGACTCCAAAAATCTTTAAAAACAATTATTAAAAGTCATTCTTGCTAGGCATGATGGAGCATTCCTTTAATCCCAGCAACTGGGAAGGATGAGGAATGAGGATCACAAGTTCAAGGCCACCCTTCAGCAACTTAGTAAGGTCCTAAGTGACTCTGTCTCAAAATAAAAATAAAAAGGACTGTAGATATGGCTCATGGTTAAGCATCCCAGTTTCAATCTCTTGTACAAAAAAAAAGTCCTTAGTACAGAAAAATATGTTCAAAATTCACCAAAAGATTGTGGTTTCCCAACTGGACTATATTCCCATACCCTAAATTATGTAGGAAATATTTATTTACTGTCAGATATTTTGAAATGGAAAACATAATTTTTTAAACACAAGAAAGATAGAATTGTCAGGTCAAACAATGCATCCAAATATAATTAAATGAGTTTTAAAAATATTGCTGGACTTTAGTTAAAAAAATAAAGATAGGGCTGGAGAGGTGGCTCAGTGGTTTCGGCGCTTATCTGGCAAGCATGAGGACCCAGGTTCAAGCCCCAGCACAACTAAGTGTTGGAGCAACTAAGGCCATGTGAAAAACTAAAGTTGTTTCTCTCTTTCTCTGTTTCTCTCACTGTCCCTCTCTCTCTAAAAAAAAAAAGAAAAAAAGATAAAAAATTTAATGCGTCAAAACTGAAACAATGATGTATTACTAGTCGTCATAAAGGACCTAATAATTGTTGAAGCAAAAGTAAAATCTGTGGTTCCATAGGTACCTTAGGGACAGGAGTCCCTGTGTTAGAATGCCGGTTACATATTTGTTTTACTGACTCTACAGATGCCTGAAACTTTGGGTGCTTTGGGGCATTATTTTCTGTTACATTCTTGTAATCATTTCATATTTGTTAAAGGAAAGAAAAGAGAGATGAACAGTTAGATAAGAATAGAGCTTGGGAGAAAGAAAATACACAGAATAAGTGGAGAAAGGAAAATCAAGCAATTTTCCTTCCTACAGTATTCTAACATTAGCTCTTTCAGTATTTATTAGAATTCATCCTGGCCAATTTTAAAATCTTGAATTCAGTCCCTCCTAGTAGTTCAACCTAATTACTCCCAGGAGAGTAAAATGAATTTCAGTTAAACTTCTCTCTCAAATTGGGATTACAGGGTCCTTGTAACATATCTCTTGAGGCCCAATTGGAATTCCATTTCTATGGAGATTAGATTGGGACTTGCAACCAGGAATAATAAAGCAAAATACAAATGCATTTATTCTTCCAAGGACTGTTATAGGGCATTTTCCTCCACTTGCTGTGAAGTGTTATTTTGGGAACTTTCAGGTTTATTGTATTTTGCATGACAACATTTAGAGAACAAACTGTTTACTTGATTCACTGTCTTCATTAGTGCCCCAGTAATTAAAAACTGATGTTTATTTTTCCCTTGAGTTTATTTTTCCTTTTCCTCTCCTTTTTCTTGTTTATTATTTTTTTATTATATTCATGAATTGTTTGGGGCATTACTAGTGATTTGTGCAAATCTGGGCAAAAAGCCAAATGAGAATATGAGAAGTAGGCCAGAACAATTGGTGACTGAATGTTCTTTTAATGATTGGCTCCCTTGGAGATATTTTTTTTGCTCTCCACTTGCACTCTCCCTTGAGGTTTGGTTCAATCAAATTTGCAATGAATTGGGAAATTATTAAGCTGACATTATTTTACAACTGTAATTATATTAACTGTTTTGTGTAGAGCAGGGATTTTGAATGAAGATGCTTCTGGTTACCATGATATATGAAATGCTGTACAAAGAATGGATACTCTATTGCTTCATCCTCTGAATTTTGGTAATAGTTTTTTATGTTCTACTTTTATATCCTTCTTAGTTCTCTATTTGCAGCAACTGAATATAAAAATGACTTCACAAAGCTTAGTTCTCTATTTGTAGCAACAATATAAAAATCAGTTCACAATTTGTAGCAACTGAATACAAAAATCAGTTCACAAAGCTTAGTTCTCTATTTGCAGCAACAATATAAAAATCAGTTCACATGTCTATTAGTATGAAAAATAAGTCATAGTCATCCTACCATTGGCACATTTATGCCTTCACCTTTCCCTACAACTGTCAAGGATTCATTTCTATCATGTGTTAATTTGTATATAAACTGAATGTGTATGTATGATTGTATCTGTGCAAATTTACATTAGCAAAACTATCTAATTTAGTTGAACATTTCTTTTCTTTTATTACTTCTTGCATACCATGGTGCCACATCCTTGTCTGCATTTGGAATACCAATTTTTGGAAGTGTACAGTCTCCCTGGGGTTTTCATTTGCCCTAATGAGTAAAATTGGTCGTTTCCACACACATCCTACTTGTAGATGTCCAGCATCCTTGTTGAAAATTAATTGACCACATATGTGTGCCTCTATTCCTTGATGTCTTCCTTATTCTACTCCATAAAAAAAAACACCTTCATGAATACCTCAATTGCTATTATTTTACAGTAAATTTTAAAATCAACCCCCAACTTCATCCCTTTTAAAGATTTCTTTGGTCGAATTTTAAATAAGTGTGTGTGTGTGTGTGTGTGTGTGTGTGTGTGTGTATGAGAAAGAAAGGAAGAGAGAGAGAGGGATTCTGAACGAGCACAACTGTAATTTGATGAGAAAATATGGGGTGCGGAGGTGTTTAAACACAGTCTAGTTATGAGAAGTAGCTATTGAAAATGTTCATATTAAAGGAGTTATTGAGAAACTCTAAGCTCGGAAGTCCTTCTAAAAGCTTTGCCATCGTAACTTACTAATTTCTTTTCCAATTTGCCTTCCATTTCCAATTCTTTTCTCATAGGTTGCAGCACTAATCTTCTGCTATATTTCCCCAGAGTTAAACTGTATTCTACTCTCATAACTTTCCAAAACACTAGTTCATACAGACTGGTGGTGTCACTCTACTGTGCGGTACATACTTTTTCCTGGAAATTCCTGAAGATCAACTGTTCTTCAAGAGCCACCCATATGTGTCTTCAAGGTTGAAATTTTAGACTCCATGAAACATGGACTGAGGAATTATCTTGGTAAGCACAAAATGTAGTTGGTTCTTCAATTTTTTTATAAATATTTATATTTGCTTGATAAATATTAAATAAATTTGAAAATCTCATTTACCTTTCAAGGTAGCTTTAATGAGTGGCTCACTGGTGCTGAGGCCTTCCAGTTCATCTAAGCTATTTTCAATGAACTTTCAAAAATTTTTGAGTTCCATCTCCCACTGTAAGCTTCACAAAACTTCTTGGTTAAAAAAAAATAGCAGACTATTCAATTATCATAGATTCTCATGATTGGACAGAGAACCTAAACATTTCATGACACATACATTGCTACGAAGCATTTACTCAGTCTTTCCTTGTCCTCTCTAAGAATTTTTCTCCCTCCCAGGGAACAATATCTCTAATCTAACAGATATCTCTAATCATTTATTGCCCCATTCACTCATCTAGAAGCACTCATCTAGAAGCACAAACAGAAAAAAAAAATCATATTTTCCAAAATACTTGAAGAAACATCTGGACCTTCTGAAAGTCTTCTGTATGTATAACATTTTATTGGCTTCAAATGTCCCACATATTTAATAGTGTACAGTTTTGTTCATTAGCCTGGTCTCCAATAATTGTTCTGGGTCCACTTTCTTGATAGGTCTTTTTAAGTTTTATTCATAGAACCCTAGACAAATCGTAATCAACCCTAGTTTAACAGACTGTTTCTCCAAGCTGAAATATTGTTGATATCTTCCGCTTTCCATGTGACAGTATAGGGATTGCTGATTAAAATGTACCTGCCTTTGGAAAATATGTGAATATTGAGTGTCAGAGGAAATTCCATCCATGACACTTGCAATTTTAGACGTTGTTCTGAAATCTCAGCATTGTCTAGGTTATCTTAACAACTTCTTTACTTTTCTCAGCTTAATTTTCTGATCTAACAAGTAAACGTAAAAGTAGGGTTTGTGGTGGTGGTACCTTTTGAAGACAGCAAATGTGAAAGCCCTGGGAGAGCACCTGATACATAGTTATAGTGTAATAAATATAACTTGACACCAAGTCACAAAAGAGCACTAATTCAATACTGTGGTCAGAGTGACCTTTCAACACCCTCCAAAATTATGTCAGATGGCAGCAGCTACCTTCCACTTCAAGAACTGGTCATAAATAGCAGGTGTGTTATTCATGCCCTGTCTGATTTCACCACCTGCTATGGCCTGGCATGAAATGCAGGCTTGAGAAACGGGAATTTTCTCTTGGGGTTCTAATTTACACTGACACCCACTCCCTCACCAAGTTCTTAATTTGAAGGGAATATCTCCTTACCAGAACTATGCTGTTGGAAAATGCAAACTGAACACTTAAATATTCAGTCACCATTAAATTTTAATGAGAGTAAAATACACATTAACACCTAATTAAGTCATTAGGATTAGTGCTGTACAATGCATACTTTATCATCTTGGTTTCCTTCACATATTTTATCTTTGAGATAACCGAACTCATTAAAAACAATTCCTCAGAACTTTATGATGCAGAGTAACTGATATCATTAACCTCTTTTTATAGTTTTCCAAACACCTAATGCTCTACCAATGGAAGGTTACTCTAGGGAAAAGCCACTTTTGAAAAGCAAATCTTTTTTTGGATACAAATTTGGGAGAATATATCCCTTGATCAATGAATATAAATAATTCATCTCAAAGGATTGACACTCCCTAGACATTCAAAATTATCCAATTCTCTGCTGCAATAGGGAGCAAAGAATATCCAGATAACTGTTGATGTGTTCTGTTGATACTGATGTCTTCTAAACCAATTGTTTACTAACCGTATACAGATGGATGTGTTTAAATGGTTTGAGGGATCTTATGGGCAAATACATTTTCACCGCAATAGAATGAGAACTCTGAATCTCTACTTCCATCCTAGCTCCACATTTATGAGTTACAAAACTCTGGATTTGTGACTTAGAGTATCTGAACTTTGATGTGATTATCTTCAAAATGGGCATAATAATGTGTATGTGAGGAGCAGACCAGAGGCTAGAGATGAACTGAAGTATATTCGTTGCTTATTGGTTGCTTATAAAATTAATCAGTTAAAGATACTCTGAAATATTTTTAAAGTTATAATAGTAAAGTTTCCCTATCTACAAGTATCTTTCTTGTCTGTCTGTTCTACCACCTCTCTTCATTTATCCCAAGGGAGAAGAACGGAAGAACTAAAGACAGTCATCTGTACCTGAATAATAATTAACACATTAGGTTATTACCTCCTGAGAATCTGCTGATTGCTGAGTAATGAGGCAGTGGAAATTAAGACACAGTATCATTTTAGGACCCAGGCCAGCTTTAGAATGCTTCCCGCAACAGTCCACTGACTATAGGGATGAAAAAGGTAAAATATGATTAATAGTAATTGAACACTAGAAACATTTTTGTTCAAAGTTGTTGAATTATTCCAAAAATCTGCTCATGCTTTCCCTCACCTATGAAGACCTTCTCCTGGGCACAGTCTCTTATTTTCAAGTAAGAGAAATATGCAAGATTGGAACCCATATTTACCTGGAACTTGAAAAGCAGACCTTGGAGAACCCCAATAGCTTTTTGACATTGTTCCAAATTCTGTTGTTGACCCACTTTCCAAGGTCCTGAATAAGCTGATTTCTTTTATATTTGGAAGTACATTTTATGTTAATCCTGCACCAATTTAATGTAATATAATATTAAAATATCATTCTTATCATTAGGTTTTCTTATTTTTAATGGCCTTATAGCAACTTCAGAGTAACACCTGAGTGTATATGCTCTTCAAAATTAACTTAAAATTAAAGAATATTGACATTTTTAATCTAAGAGCACTTTAACATTTCGTACTCAAAACCCCTCACCGTGCAGCTTCATCATTCCTACCTAGTATATCAGGAACCTGAGACTCAGAAATATAAAATTTCTCAATTCATCCCAAAATAGGTTTGCAGTAACACTAAGATTTAAAAATATATTTAATAAATATTTTTTAGTATCCACTCACTAAATATTTATTAAAATATTATTTAATTATTCTAATCATTATTCTAGTGGTTAAGACAGAAGAGAGACCAGCTTTGATGTAGCTCAGATACTGGGAAGGAAAGGTTGATGAACAAATGTATATATAGGAAAACTCTCAATTTTTGAGCTCTATGACAGAAAATTAAAATGGTGTGTTAAGATAGGGTCTATTTAAGCTGTTTGAAAGAAAAAAATCTGTAGTATTTCAATTGACCTTCTCCTAATAGAGCAAAGAGGAAGCATATTATATTGGATAAGTGGGAGGTGGCCAGACAAGGCTTTGCTGACAGATTGAGCATCTTAGTGGTTTTACGCATTTTGGTCTGAGTGCAGGATGAGTTGGGCATCCAAAGTTGGGTATGTAGGCTCAGCACAAAAAGCCAAGAGATTGGTTTGTGGTTACAAAATTCGAATTAAGTGTAGTGTTAGGCAGAGTTCTCAAGGCAGAAACATACTCTTTTTCTTATGGATAAAGCTGAAGTGACAAAAGTCAGGAGAAAAGTGCAGCTTGAAGGCAATTACAGTTTGTTGCCTTTCTTGGAATAATAACAGACAGGGTGGGAACTCAGCAGACACTTGCTGTCGAAAGTGAAGGTGTCTGCACTCCGTTATGAAAAATAAAGTCACTTTATCTTTGTGAGTCTCAGATAATACCAATAGGAAGTGATTAAAATAGCTGCACATGGTGGGGTTATGAGGAGAAAATGCGACACATGAAGATGCTCTGAAAATTAGAAGACCTCAACACTTCTTCCAGGCGTGCTGACCGCCAGGCCCAAAGACTGCAGGTAACTGGCTAGAGACAGGCAGAAGAGGGACTGAGACTGAATGTTTACTTCCCATTGTGTGAACACTCTGGAACTCATCAGTCTCAGCAGCCAGTAGGAAATGCCAAAGGCTTGCTTTAAAAAAATAAATGCAAAAAGGCTGGAAAAGCATCACTTGGTGCTGGGTAGGTTATTAAATTACATAAGGAAAAATCCTAAGAATAATGAAGGTATCTCCTCTGGGATGATATCTGAATATATCACAAAATAAAACATTCAAAATGAATGCATCAAAAGACAAAAATAATGAAAAAAAGACAAATTAGACCTAAGCCATGAAAGAGATTTAATATTTAAAAGATAAAAAAGCCAAACTGAAGAAAGCTTTGTTTTTTTATTGTCTTTACCCATACAAATCCAAGCAATAGAAAGTGGTAAGATGTGATTTATGAAACTATAAGCCTTTGGATTATTAAATAGTGGCAAGAGGTTTATAGGCATTGAAGAAACAATATTATTATTCATGTAAAATTTGTATGCGTTTTGATGAGTCATGGAACTTACCGCATAAACCTGTGTAACTACCACCTCAATGAAGAAATAAAACACGGACTGTACCCCAGGAGATTCCTTTGTGCCCCTTCCCAACACTCCATTTCCATCCTGAAGATCTCTGCAGTTCTTATTTGTAATGCTAGAGTTTAATCTTATCCATCCTCAAAAATCTCATGCTGATGTAATAACAGTGCATGCTCTCGGTATCTGGCTGATTATCCTCAACATATGTCTGAGATTCATCTGTCATGCATGTTCCACTTGACAAATCTGTTTTAGAGCGCTGTTTGATTAATGCGCAGTTGTTTGTACATTCTCTGGTTGATGGACTTTGTTTTTCTTTGCTGTTGAGCAGGCAATTTTCAATGTAGAACTATATGATTCAAGCTGCAAAGAGTGTTCCTGTTCTCTCATGGGCATCTGTTTCAACTTCTCTCGGGTAAACATCTAGAAGTGGAATTTCAGCGCTATGACGTCGGTGTATATTTAACTAGTTAAGAAACTGTTAAACTGTGTTTGCAAAGCTGTTTTACAGCTTTGTGCTTGCAACTTCAATAACTCCGTATCCTCCTCTCCAGGAGGATTTTAGCATCGTCGACCTGCTAAATTTTAACCTTTCTCTCCTGAGTGTTTCTGCAGTGTCATTCATCTGTTTAACTTGCATTTCTCTGAAGACTAATGACATAAACTTCGCAAGTGTTTATTGGCCTTTTGTATGTTTTCTATCAAGAATCTGTTCAAATATGTTATCCTTTTTTATTGGATCATCATACTATTATAATGGAAAAGAAATTTATATACTTAAGAGAGAAATTATGTGTCAAATATATGTATTATGAAAATTTTATGCCTGCAGTTGACTTCACATTTCATTCAGTTAATGAGGTCTTAGGATGTGCAGAAGTTTTAATTCCGATAAAATGTTTTTGAATCTTGTCCAAAAAAGTCTTTGCCTAACCTGAGGTGATAATTCTTTTTTGTCAAAAACTATCTTGTTTTGTCTTATATGTTTAAATCTACTATCCAAATTAAAATAATTTTCTATATAGCATGAGGTAGGGATTTTAACACAGAAATAGGCCATTAATCTGACACTATTTGCTGAAAAGAAATTATTTTTTTCTTATTAATTTACCTGGTGGTTAAAGCGGTTACTCCCTAATGCCTTCAAGTGATTATTCACATTTCAAACAAATTTTACAGATGATTAAATAAAAAATGTCTGCAATATATGTCATTTCATCCATTACAATTGAACATAATTGGATATTGCTTTTCAACTTCTAAATTTATTTTAATTTATCATCTCCCTTAAGAGAAATCAAAATATTTTGTTTCTTATTATTTCCAACAGCCCACCATTAAGCATTAATATCATAGATACATTGTATATCTTTTTATGCACTAGACACATATCTGTTTTACAAATATAAAGGCATATGCTCCACAAAAGCAATCTTCCCTCTTCTTGAGAATGAATGCAAAGCACATAGAAGACAATTAATTCTAGATAATGATATTTGAATTACTGCCCATTTAATAATATCTCCCAATATCTTTATGTTTTTACTTTGTGCCTGGAAAGAACTTTTATCTTATTTTATTTCCATTCTGTCAGTAGTTTTACCATTTGTTGGATTTTATATAAATAGAATCATACATTTCACAATCATTAATATTTGGTTTAATTTTAGCATAACGCTTTTGAAATTCTTCCAAATGGCTTCATATATCAATCATTATTCCTTTTTATTTAGTAATATTCTGTTGTGTGGATAAATGACCCCTTTGTTCATTTTTTCCCTGTTAATATACATTTTGAGTTATTTGCAGTTTAACTGTGTTATAAATAAAGCAGCAATGAAATTTTGTGTAAAAATATAAGATGATCCCATTCTTGTTACTGTTTCCCCCACACCGGTTTCCTTCTTTTCCTTTCTTAATGTCTAGAGGAAAAATCTCAAAGTCACATGGTCATTCTGTGCTTCACCAAAAAATAATTCACCAAACTGATTTCCAAAGTGGCAGTACTATTCGGCATTTCCATATAGCAACATCTGGATCCTCCAGTTTTTCCCCACATCTTAATAAAACCTGGTTAATCATTCTTTAAATCTTTTTAAATGTAAAATTTAGAAATTTCAGTAGGTATGTGAGAGAATTTTATTATGGCTTAAATTTGTACATGGTTATAGATTCTGAGTATATTTTCTTTGCATAGTTGCCTCTCAGTGTGTTCTTTGGTGAAATACCTGTCCAGCTTTTCCCTAAAATGGCATTGATATTAGTCAACAGTGTCTTTGTGTTTCTAATCAGTAATTTACTATTATTTGAAAAGACATGCTAAACATCCTAGCTATAATTAGGTTTTCCCCCTTCAATTCTATAAATTGTGGCTTTATATATTTTTAAAACTCTTATTGGTTTCATATGTTTTGTGGTTGTTATATCTTCTGTGCGAACTGATTTACTATAAAGCATACCTGTTTATTTCTTGTATGCAGATGTGGGTTATATTGTGAGTGGCAAGGGCTCAGTACGTTGGTGCTGTTTTTAGGAGCATTCATATCATGGTGCCTATATTAACCTCAGGTTGCTTACCACCTGCAATGGATTGGATATGTGCCCCTCAAGGACTCTGTATAAGAGTGTGGTCCCCAGAATGGGACAATTGGGAGTCAGTAAGAACTTTGAGTGGTAAGGCCTTGTGGGAGGTTCCTATGTCATTGGGAACATGCCCTCTTCCATTCCCATTTGCCTCCTGGCTCATGAAGCAAGTGACTTGCTCCCCCACAGGCTCCTGCCGGGTTATGCTGTCCTTGCC
The DNA here is from genome assembly GCA_004027875.1 of Aplodontia rufa. Taxonomy (NCBI): domain Eukaryota; kingdom Metazoa; phylum Chordata; class Mammalia; order Rodentia; family Aplodontiidae; genus Aplodontia; species Aplodontia rufa. The sequence goes on along the minus strand of PVKS010022445.1, from coordinate 21,165 downwards.
GTATGCCCAAATCTAATGGGGGTACTTAATGGTGAGTTGGTACCTCCAGAAATGTAAGCCAGAATAAGCCTTTCCACTTCATAGTTTAACTTCTGAGAGTATTCATAGCGATGGAAAAATTGACCAATATAGCACCTTCAACATTGTATGCTAAATTCTTATACACCTCTGTCTTGCATGAAGGAAAGGATCTTAATCAATATTTGTGTCTTCTCTGAGCACCTTGTATAACATCTGGGAATGCATAAATCAAAGAAGAAATAAACTAACCAGCAGAATAAGTGCCCAGACAGTACACACTGAATTCATATGGATCATGTGGGGCCACACATCTAAATGGTGACTAACAAATACATATGGTGCTATCAGATAACAGAGTTTTTAGTCATTTGTAAAAATAATAAAGACCATTTGAGAACATGGATAAACCAAATGTTCAATAGCTTTCACTTTTAACGACTTCTTTAACTCACAGCTCTCTCATAAAACTATGAGATAACTCTGTTGTACATATTAGTTGAATAAGTTGGGCCAAGAAGAACAACAATTTTTAAAAGTGAGAAAATTGAGTCTCACAAAGGTTGCATGAATTACCTAAGATCCAACAATTAGTGCATAAGACAAATATTATTGACAATCCTGAGGTGCTCAATTGGCGGCCCAATGGACTAATGTAGGACAGCAAATCTGTGAACTCAGAACTGTTGTGGCATGATCCCAGATCAGCTTATTTCACAGTGAGTACCAATCAATGTCAACAGAGACATTTTTTGGGGGGAGTGGGTCAATACAGGAAAAAATATAGGAAAATAGGAAATGATTTCAGACTTCACTGGACTGAGAAATTCAAAGAATAACGCTATGGAGTTTAAAGGATATTCCTTGATTTTCACTTGTGAAGACTTTCCAATTACTTCATGATTTTGTCAGATATTCCATTCCTGATTGGGACTTATATCATAATGTTGATTAAAGCACCACAAGACCATCGTTCTCACCATCAGTAAGACATGTTTTGGAAATTGTTGACAATTCTTGTTAAAGGTTTCAACTTAACAATATGACTTAAACTTTCACTGTATCACTGCAAAGGACTTTGTATAGTAAAGGGAAACATTGACATGGAGTCAGACTGTGGGCTCAGACAAACTTTTTCTGAGTTTCTGGCAGGGAGTTTAAAAATCAGGAAAAGAATGGGGCAATTCTATGTTATATCAAGCAGTCCATATATCAGTATGATTAACAGTAAATGACATGGGTGACCCACAATTATTATATAACGCAATTCAGAAAACATACCCACAATTCCAGATCTCTCCCCTAGCAATTATAAAGTTTTCTGTCTAGATTCTTAAATGCCCCTCCCTACTCATCCCAATATTCTGCCATTTTCTCTGCTCCCAATCTCATGAATTTTTTTTCTCCATGCGTATTCTATCTACACTTGATGAAAGAGCTAATACTATGTCATGCCTGATTAATAATGGCCCAGGCTGGAAATCTCAAGCCCTGCAAAAGCCATGTGAGGTAGGTGACTTCACACTGGAGGTAGGAAGGCAGAGTGAAACATGTGGCCAGTTTTTCTATCACACGATACGTGGCATGTAACTGATTAAGATCTGAGAAGCACTAAGTCCAGTTAAAAGTTTGAGCTATACAGATCACAAAAAGGATTTATGAGTTTTAGACCAAACATCTCTTTCAAAAATTATCTAATACAGCATTGGGCAGCAATAAGGAATTTTAAATAGCAAATATTTGTAAAGATAAGACTATGTAGAACAAATATGAGAAATTATAATCTCATAGTAATCATGTAAGATCAAGGGATGGCATTAAGTGTTGATTGTAATTTTTAGGTGGAATTAATGCCAGAGCTGTATTTATGCTGAGTGTTTCTGAGTCGGTATAAGTGTAAATAAAGAATCTTGCAAATCTGTGGAATTTATTTTAACCTTTATATCTGTAGCTTTGTACTAGGGTTCTCGGGAGGATATACCTGTAATTAATACTGCTTTCTTGCCTTGACATATTTTCAGCTGATAGCTAGTCTTTTCAAGGCTTACCTGAGTAAGAGAAGACTGAAAGCTTTCTCAATCTCAGTTAAAATCCTACATATTTTTCAGCACTAAGATTTAAGAATAGCCTCACTCTAAAAACCCCAGGTTCTAATTTCTCTCATGTAATAATTTAATCACCTTTCTTGTACTAAAAGCATTTAAGCCATTTTAAGGTATTTGACAAGTTCTCCCAGAAGGGTTTTGTTATTGTTGTTCCTATTTTTGTCCCTATGATTATGGCAAATGAGCCTTAGATTCCAGCATAGCCTTTCAATATTTCATAAAACTCTTATCCACTTCTCATTGTTCGTCTAAACAAGGGTTTGTACAAAATTGAATTTCAGGTAGAAGCACAGGTCAAAGGTCAGGGAGTGATGGAAGAAAGTGTAATAAACTGAGCAGTGAAAGACAAATGAGTAGAATACTAAATACCATTACCACGTTTTGAGATAAATAAGATTGAAAAAATATCAAGTCCCCTACCATCTAATCCTGAGATAGTCAAAAAGATGAGGATTGATTTAAAGATTTTAAATGTACACCATTATTTTTGGTGGTGTTCAAGAACAACCGTTCACAGTATAACACAATCTTTGACAGTTTGATCAATACTAGTTTAAGCAAAGATAAAACTGGCCGCACAAAATGTCAATTTGGTACACAAAGGGGTCAATTCACAGGTTTCTAAACAAATTTTCCTTCAACCAAACTATTTCACTTTGCCACTTGGAGAGAGATAAATGTGGAGATGTAGTTATCTGTTCCGCTAAAGTCTCAGCCAGAAGAAAATATTCCTACTATGAGATTTAACCAAGATGAAATATAACAATCATAGACACTGGTAAATATTAATCACTTGGAAAATATATTAATCACATGCCTTCTGTGAACAGGTGCCTGACCAAGGCAATATGGAGATGCAAATGGATAGGAAGACACAGACACTGACTTTGGGGAATACAAAATAGAGTACAAGAGATACAGGAAAATGCTGGCATGGGAACATTGGGAAAATGCTCATTTAAACAGTCCAAACTGAGAATCAAAGTGCTAAGGGTGCAATAAATTGAAATTAAGTTGAAGACTACACAATTCATGATGGAGTGATTCTTGGACAATATAGGTGGAAAACATCTTTTGAAGTACAAAATGTCAGAAATCAAAGGCCAGAAATGATTAGATTAGGGGCACTGAGGAAATTTGCTTATCATATTTGGGTTAAAAATTATTTGATTTCTACTATACATGAGACTCCCTCCAGGCATAGGAATACAGAGATGAGTAAGAACAGGTACTATTGGGGCGCTCACTGTCTGGTCTGACATAGTCACAGTACAGGCAATGAAGTCGAGAATTCTAGAACTCCATTATGCTCTTCACAAATTAGTGGATATCAGAAAATGAAGGTTCTGAGCCATCAATCTATAGCCCTTCAGACTCACCATTCTCCAAAAGGTGTAAAAATTTCCCAAACTGATTTAAAGCTGATGTTAAGTCACACTGATGGCTCCAGCTCCTAACTTCTCCTTGATTTTTTTAGTCCCAATTAAAGCTCAGTGTATAGATTTGATTAATTAGGATAACTGAGGAAATGAAATCACACACTTTTGTAAGTGCTTCTGTCGTGTCCCTATAATATACACTTGATAGTCAACAATGTGAACAAAATTTATATTATTCTAATCAAGATAATCATACATAGCTGCAAAGATCTAATTTTCACAATTTATTTTCAGTATTCTTTAAAAACATAGAAAGTAGGGGAAGAACTGTATCGTTTCAAGAAACCATTTTGAAAAAACTATGTAATATTTTTATTATAAAAATATAAACTTGTTCTCGTAGTTTTAAAAATATGGTGATATATATAAGGAGTATTTTTTCATTAGATAATTCAATCGCCTTTTTACCTAACTCAGTTGTGGTATGGCCTTTACAGTGTCTTATTTTTCATATCATACCTACTTCATTCCTGACACAGTATGTATACATAGGGTCAGCTCTAATACCTGGTTAAGTGGTCTTAAATATCATTAGGCCTACCACTGACCGGTGGTTCTCCCAGGTCATGAGGAGGCTTCTGAGGAGCCCTGAGAATTCTCATAGCTTTTCCCCTAACTTCTTTTATTCTATTGTTGAATAACAAATTACCATGATTAAACACCTGAAAACAAAACAGATGTATTATCTCCATTATGCAGGTCAGGAGTCTTTCTTAGCTGGGGTTTCTGCTCAAAGCAACACCTAAGTTAAGCCCACAGTGTGGGGTGAGGAACCAAGCTCATCTGAAGCTCCAGGTTTTCTTCCACGCCAATTCAGGTTGCTGGCAGAACTGAGTTCCTTTCAGTTGTAGGTGGAGGTTCCTTGCTGGCTAAGGGATCACTCTTAAATCAGAGAGCCTACCTCAGCTCCCACAACAATACAGCAGCTTATTTCTTTATAGCTAGCAGGAAAATCTCTATCTTGCTGGCTACTAACAGTCTTATATAGCAAACTTAATTGTGAGAGTGACTGTCATAGCCATGTAAGCCAACTTAATCAACACAGCCACTGTCCCATCAGATCCAGGAACAAGGATTATACAAGAGCGGGCATGGATTTTGGAGCCATATTAAAATTCTCACAGCTTTTCTCCAGCCATGTTAGCTTCCTCCATCTGACCATGGTTTCCAACCCACATTCTCTTATTTTCAATATCCATGGTCAGCTCTATAGTGCATTCACAAGGGAATTTAGGAGATAACAGTTTTATTTTTGATCTGCGGATAAATATTTATTTTCTAACTTGTTGAACTCTGCAAATAATTACATACATGATCATCAGTTCAGGAGACATGAATTACTGCTTTCACTTTGATGGTGAGAAAAGTGAATCATGGGGTATTTAAATAATAGCTCTTAATTGTATGGTTCTTGAATGGCACATTGAAGTTTTCAATCCAGATCCATTGGCTTTTTAAATCCTACGTTACTTCAATCATATAACTGTTTACAAAGTTTCCTTGAGGATGTTGTTGAAAACAAGGGTAAGTAATGAAACAGGAAAGTTTTGAGTCCTCATAGAATAATAAGACCACAGATGTATAAAAAATATACTGCCAAGGGGATTATCCTTGAAATAAATGAAATGCATTCATTTTAGGTATCTGGTGGAAAATTATCTTAACCAAACTGATTGATTCTAATTTAGGTATTATTATCAGGAATAAGAACTGATTTTGATTAAATGATTTGAGCCATCAATTTTTATGACCATATGTATTGTTTTGTATGTTATTTTGGTTTGGAAATATGTAGCTACTTCTTATTGATATATTATGTAAATACATTGTCAGTTTATTTTACATACATTTTTATTTTTATTCTAAGTTTTATCTCGAACATGAAAAATGTCAATACATAAAACTCACATAAATAGGAAGGTTTTTAAAATTCCTGAAATCTGTAAAGGGGATCTAAGACTTAAATGCAAGACAACCACTATTTTAGCCAAGGAAGCCACTCCCTGTTGCTAAATTTTTGTAGCTGAAATATAGGAATGCCCTTGTGCAGCAGAAATAAAGACTTTATTATTTAAACTCAGGCTCTTGGTAAGTCTGAATCTTGGAGTCAGTTGACCAATATGCTAATTTTCCCAACTTTCCTATTATAATTATTTTTACCTATAATCTTCTGTTTCAGTTTAGCACTCTTACCTATATGTTAAGTTTTCCAGATTTTTTAAATTAGTTTTCATCAGATATCAGAGAACATTTTCAATTTATTCTTTCAGAGTTCATGGGTAACATTTTATAGGGTTTCTATTTTGAAGCTATCTTTACTGTTTACTGTGTATTTCATAAGTATTTCTAAAAGAAAAAGAATAGGGATGCATTTGAGAAAGGTGGAATTTTTCCATATATTCTGTCATGTTCGGTACTTCTTGTCCTGAACTATAGCTATGCCTTAGCTCTGAGCACTACTACTGATATTCTAGAAGCTTCTTTCTGTTATGGTCCAGTTTCAAAAAAAGAACACACTCACACACGCACACACACCAGATGGAACAGACAAGAACAACAGTACTCAGGTTTAGCCTGGAGGCAAATGCCACAAGTTGCGGCTCTTCATTCAGAAGCAGGGTTTGTTGTGTTGGTGTCCCTCCCTTTCCTGTTTCACAGAATACAGAACTTAAGACATTAGTTCTACAGTATATTGTAATTACACAAAACACTATGAAGAAAAATTGCTGTTCATAAAAATATGAATGCATGGCTTTAAAACATGTAAGAATTATTAAATAGATGTTAAAATGTGAAAAAATTGTGTAGCCACAAAATGATAAAATAGAAAAATTATTGGTTGACCATTTAAGAGTCTCTTCACCGCTGGATTTTGTAATATTTAAGGTATTTATTAGAATCTTTTCCTGACAATTTGGGAGAAAATCTCCAGTTTGCTCCAGGTCTCCATTCTGTCTTTTTCCTTCATTATGTTGGATTTAATGGTCATTCTGACTCCATTTGCTTTTAACTTTTAAGAATTTTTAATTCATCTGTTGTGGCAACCCTTCTAGTCTGACAGTGCTGCTGTGGATTTGATTTATAAGTATTTTGTTATGCCAATCGGCCTTTTTTATTGACCCATTTTGAACAAAACCTGAGCTTTTCAATATATTATGTCTGGATATCTGTGCTTCCATGGTGTATTCTAAACTCTTCTTCCTATCCATATCTTTTTTCTCTGTGAGTTACTACTTTGGGCAACCTGCCAACAATGATTTTCATCTCAGGGAGATGAGGCTTTATTCCTCTAGACAAATTTTATTTTAAAATTAAGGCAGTCAAATTTCTCAACCAAGAGCTCAACTTTTTGTAATTGACACTAAAATAGACATCCATTAATTCAACACTTAAATAATTTCAAAAGCCATAAAAGGAAGTAACTCCAGAATCTGTCTGTCCAAAGCAGGTTGTGACAACCAGCAACCCTTCTTGCCACTCAGTCCCAAATATAAAATATATGGGCAGTTGACATAACTTTTAAATAAGATTTTTCTTCACACCTAGTGTTTTCTTGGGACTATTATTGCAGAAATCTGAGAGTATATGACATTCAACTCTGCATTTAGCACCACAGAGGATGTCTAAACCTGACCTCATAAATAATTCATAAGCTTCAACCTACTCCAAGCACATCCTCTTTCCTTTGGAAGCAAATTTATACACATCCAGCTCTTCAAATGTTTCAAGGCATATTTTTGATATGTATGTTCTTGTGTATTTACATTGCTTCTCATTTACTAAAAACTATCATAGAAAGATTTATACAATACAAAATAATCACCACAAATATACAATGTAAAATAAATATTTAAGGAAATTTGTTAATGAAAACAGAGAACTATAGGTGACAAAATAAAATCAAGCCAATGATAAGTTTAGGAAAGTATAGTGCATTCTATTTTTTCCCCTTTGGAAAGACTAGAATGAGATCACATATGTGGCTGCTGAACTAGTTAAAAGTACTTCTTTAATCAGCTATGCTTTGTGTTTGGATAAGATGATTAGTCTGAATAAATGGAGTATTTGGATTGGACATGTGTGGGTTAGAACTCCTTTGAGTTTCCACTTTATACTTAAAATTCTAGTCATGTTTTTTAACCTGCTAGCAACTTGATTTTCTTAGTCTACATGGATAGATAATAATGACACATTAGTTAGAGGTTTATTATAACATTTAAATAAATTAATACATATAAAGTCCTTGATAGATCCTGACATATAAATTAAAGCTCCACAAATATTAGCTATTATGAATATCACTAGATTTGAAATAAATATGTGAAATGGAGCAGCAGTTAAAATGCCAGGAACTCATTGGTTTTTCAAATATAAATACAAAGGACTATTTACAAATATTTATTGTATTTATTTTATATTTATTTTATTTAAATATTTATTATATTTATTTTATATTATATATTTATTTTATATATTTACAAATATTTATTATATCATATATTAACATTTATGCTTTACATATATATGTATAACATAAAAATATATCAAATGAGTTTATTGAGCCTATCAAATCTTTAACTATTTAGATAGTTATAGCTATAGATACGATAGGCTCATTTTACAGCATAGAATTTGCTATGTTTGTAGGCTTCAGGTGTGATCTACTATTACAAATTTGGCAAAATTTTATAGTATTTTACTATATTATAGCTCAAAGTACCAACCAATTTGAATCCATAATACCAAAGAATGCAATTACTTTGAGACATCCATGAAGAAAACACAAGAGACACAAATCCATAATTTGCATTGTAGTCTCTTATCTCCTTTGAAACTATTAAATGAAAATCAATTTTTGAGGTTGGTCAGCTTCCATTTTAGAAGATGTTTGCATGTATAACTACAATTGTAGATACTTTTTCAAAATATGTTTTCATCAATTCAGCAAAACATAAAATGAACTTTTTATATAACTGATCTCAAGATTAAAAGAATGACTTGGTTTCAGTAGTAGAAGGGCCTGAAAGGGAAAATAGAGGAAAATATTTCTTAATAAGAATAGGAGGACAAGAAGGTTGTCCTTAAGGAAATCAGCATATTATCAATTACATCACTGAGAAAGAATGAATGGAAAATGTAGATACCTTTTAGAGTCATTATCATGGAAGCAGCTGGGAATAGTTCTGCAGATTTGGCCAAATGATAGTTGCATACATTTGGAAAGTACTGTCTAGATTACAAGAGTTTCCTGTTACTTAACTATCTTTATCAACCTGTATAGTATTTCTATAAGAAGATGGATAGGTGGGTAATTTTGTTTTTCTGAAAAAAGGAGTGCACTTTGGTGTTCAGTGTTTTGAGTTCTTTGTATATTTTGGATATTAGCCCTTTGTCTAAGGTGTAGCAGGTAAAGATTTTCTCCCATTTTGTAGGTTCTCTCTTGACACTCTTGGCTAATTCTTTAGGTGTGCAGAAGCTTTTTAGTTTAATGGCACCCCATTCATTTATTCCTGGCTTTTGCTTGGGCCATGGGAGTCTTATTAAGGAAGGTGGTGCCAACACCTATGGCTTGTAGTGTTGATTCTACTTTTTCTTCAAGCAATTGTAAAGTAACTGATTTAATTTCCAGATCCTTGAACCATTTGGGTTTGCTTTTTGTGCAAGGTGAGAGGTAAGGATCCAATTTCAGTTGTCTTCATATGGCTGTTATTGAACAGGCTGTCCTTCTTCCACGCTATGCTTTTGCCCCGTTATCAAATATCAGATGGTTAAAGATTTGGGGGTTCATCTCAGTATCTTCAGTTCTGTTCCACTGGTCTTTAATGGCATTGGTTTTGATACCAAAACCATGCTGTTTTTTCTTACTACAGCCCTATAGTATAATTTCAGGTCAGGAATTATGATACCTCCTGCTTCCTCTTTCCTGCTTAGTAATGTTTTGGCTATTCTGGGTCTTCCGTTATTCCATACGAATTTGAGAATTGCTTTTTCTATATCCGTGAAAAATGTCATTGGTATTTTGACATGGACTAATCCAATCAATAAAAGGGCTAAGGAGCTAAATAGAAATTTATCAACCAAGTAAGTCCAAAAAGCCCATAAACATATGAGAAAATAGTCTACATCTCTAGCAATCAGAGAAATACAAATCAAAACTTCACTGATATTCCACCTCACTCCTTTCAGAGTGGCAAAATGAAGAATACAAACAATGACAGATACTGGAAGGGCTGTGGGAAGAGAGGAACACATTATTGGTGGGACTGAAAATGGGTATAGCCACTCTGAAAAGCAGTGTGGAGTCTCCTCAAAAAACTAGGACTGGAACCACCTTATGACACAGCTATCCCTCTCCTGGATGTTTTCCCAAAAGAGCTAGAATTGGCATATTACAAAGATACAGGTTCATAAATATTTTTAGCAGCTCAATTTCATAGCTAAACTATGGAACCCACCCAGATGCCCCTTACTAGATAAGTGGATTCAAAAACTCATGGTATATATGTGGTACATATGTACAATAGAATTCTACTCTGCTATTAGAAAAATATCATGGCATTTGCGACCAAATGGATGGAGATGGACAAAATTATGCTGAGCAAAATATCACAAACTCAGAGAATCAAGGGATGAATGTTTTCTTTCATATGTGGAAGCTAGAATACAATTAGAAACAGGCTGAAAGATGGCTAAGCTAATAATAACCTCAACATGGGTGAATTTTTACACAAGGAGAGGGAACCTTGCCTATGATGCTCTGGATGCAGGGATGCGGGCAGGGATATCAAGGCAGCTGGAGGGAGAGTAGGGTGTTATCAACCCAGTGGGGAACCTTTGATTTCCATGAGAAGCTCAACTGACACGGTGGTAAAGTAGGGGGAAACATGGGATCCAGGGGAACCCGAACGAGGGAGACCATAGAATGGCATCAGCTTTGGCTTGCTCTGTCATTACAGATTTGTTCATGATTGTATGCAATGATTCCCTCCTAAATCTAAGACTATCTTGAATGAATTAAAAAAAAAAGAATACACCTACTTTTTTTTCCCATTCAGGCAGTCCCTGTTGCTTTTACTTTATGCAAACCATAGGAACATGGGAGCTAAAAGTTTTATGAACATAAAAACCACCTAGTTTATGGAAAATAATCATGCATGAGTCGTACACATTAAGTTTCAGATTAGTAAATTTGGAAGCAATCTGAATTTTTCTCATATTGGTGAATTGAGTTTCATGTTTTTGGGAAATAATAAAAGCATTTGAAAGGAGAAATAATATAGAAAGGTAGACATAGTTCAGATATTGAGATCGAATCACAATTGAGCTAGTGCTTCACATTTTTTTTACAATAAATATCAAGTGATTACAAAGAAAGCATAAATGTGCCTTCTCCATTATCATTGATGTAGAGCCCCTAACTTGTTTAATTAGCCTTTTCATTAGAGGAGCAAATTGTTTTGCCTACCTGTATCCCACTATGCAAATAATCTCTATAACCTCATTTATCAGACAGGCTTCTATAACATAAAAGGAAAAGCTGAAAGTAATTCATATAATGTTGCTGTTGATGAGATTTTCAGGAATAATGCTAGCAGTTATTTTAGTATTAAGAATAGACTATAATTAAACAGATAGATCTCAAATTTAGCTCAACAGTGGAATCATCAATAGAGATTAAAACTGTATTAATGTCTAAATTGCACCCCTGGATATTCTGATTTAATTGGTGTAGGGGGTAATTTTGGCTCTAGTTTTGTTTTGTTTTTATTGTTGCAGATGATTCTAACACATAGTCAAGTTTGGACACTACTGTTAATATCTTACCCCAACAAAAACAAGTTATCAACTGCAGTGATAATATGTCTTTACTGTATGCTTAACTGGATTTTACCCCATTAACCTTTATTTTTATTTCTTATTTATGTAATCTTCTGTCTGTTTTGCTTGAAATTGTTCCTAAGTTCAGCTAAGAATATATAGTTTCTTCTTCATGTATTTGTTTTCTAGTAAGACTAAAATAACTTTGACCAAGGGAGCAATCATATCTCCCTGTCCTTTTAAAATAAAGAAAGACTCTCCCTGATGAAGAACTGCAGATTGAAATCCTGGCTCTTTGATGTGGGCCAATATTTGTCAGTTTGTTAAGAGATTTTTGGATAGAGAGAAGGAAAGTGACATTTTTATACTAATATTTCTTCTTCCTTTCAGTTACATGACTTCCTAACATGAGGATAAGAAGAAAGGTATATTTACAATTTTTAAATAGAAGCACAACTTAATTGTCTTGATGCCATAAAAAATGTTGAAGAGATGACATTTTTATTATTTTTCCCTTCAAATATATTACTGTTTAGGAATAGTGTTTTATTTATTTTTTTATTTATTAGATGGATATAGAGATACAATTGAGGGGGAAACATTATCAAACATTCAAGAACCAATGTATATATACTTAGTTATCCAGGGCTAATGCCATATCATGGATGTCCAATTTGGGGTCTCACTGTTGATGTTTCCCCCAGAAGAACTCCTGAGTTGAATGGATATCTCTTGTAGGACAGAGATCTCGGAGATGAATCCCCCATATTGTCACCCTCCGTCTCCTAGGGTTTCTTCCTACCCACACCACCCCACCCCCGGCTCCCTCTCTATCCCTTCAAGTGTCCTAGGGAGTCATCTCCCTGTTGCTTTGAGAATCATACAATTTGAAGTTATTAGTAGCTTAGCCATCTAACATACTGCTTCCTCATGTATTCTAGCTTCCACAGATGAGAGATACCATTCGGCCCTTGAGTCTCTGAGATCGGGATACTTCACTTAGCATAATTCCTTCCATCCCCATCCATTTGATATCAAAAGCCATAATATCACCTTCACTAATGGCCGAGTAGTATTCCATTGGATATATGTACCAAAGTTTTTGTATCCAATCATCAAGTGAGGGGAATCTGGGTTGGTTCCATAATCTAGTTATAGTAAATTGAGCTGCTATAAACATTGAGGAGGCCACATCACTATAATATGCTGATTCTAACTCTTTTGGGAAAATACGCAAGACTGGGATAGCTGGGTATTTAAGGTGGTTCCATCCTTAATTTTTGGAGGATTCTCCACATTGCTTTCCAGAGTGGCTGAACAAGTTTGCAGTCCCACCAGCAATGTAATAGTGTTCTTGTTTTCCCACATCCCCTCCAGCATCTGTTGTTGTTAGAATTTTTCATTTTTGCCACTCTAACAGGAGTGAGGTGGTATCTCATTGAAGTTTTGATTTGAATTTCCCATATAGCTAATGATGTAGAGCATTTTCTCATATATTTATGGGCTTTCTGGTCTTCCACTGGTGAGAAGTTTCTTTTTAGATCCATAGTCCACTTATTGATTGGATTATTTGTGATTTTGGTGTTTAGTTTCTTTAGTTCTTTATGTATTCTGGATATTATCCTTCTGTCTGAGGTGTAGCAGCAAAGGTTTTCTCCCATTTTGAAGGTTCTCTCATGAAGCTATTGACTAGATCGTTAGCTGTGCAAAAACTTTAATTTAATTGCATCCCATTCATTTATTCTTGACTTTACTACTTGAGCCATGGGAGTTTTGTTGAGGAAGGCGCTGCTGACTCCTATATCCTGTAGTGTTGACCCTACTTCTTTTTCTAGTAAGTTTAAAGTTGTTGGCTTAATATCCAGATCTGTGACCCATTTTGATTTAATTTTTGTGCAGGGTGAAAGATAAGGATCCAGCTTCAATTGTCTACACATGGCTGTATAATTTGTCCAACACCAATAGTTGAACAAGCTATCTTTCTTCCATACTATGCTTTTGCCCCCTTTATCAAATATCAAATTGTTAAATATATGGGGGTTTGTCTCAGGAACTTCTATTCTGTTCCACTGGTCTTTGGTTCGTTTTTGATACCAATACCATGCTGTTTTTGCTACTATGGCTCTGTAATATAATTTCAGGTCAGGAAGTGAGATACCCCCTACTTCTTCCATTCTATAGAGTAATGTTTTGACTAGTCTGGGTCTCATGTTATTCCATATGAATTTGAGAAGTGCTTTTTCTATATCTGTGAAGAATGCTATTGGTATCTTGATGGGGATTGCATTGAATCTGTATAGGGCTTTGGGTAGAATGGCCATTTTTATTATATTGATTCTGCCTAACTACGAGCATGGAATGTTTTTCCATCTACTCAGGTCTTCTGTAATTTCTTTTTTTAGTGTGTAATAGTTTTCTTTGTAGAGGTCCTTAATATCCTTTATAAGGTTAATGACCATGTATTTCATTTTTTTGGAAGTGATGGTGAATGGGAGAGACTTCCTAATTTCTTCTGCGGATTTGTTGCTGGAGTAAAGGAAAGCTAGAGACTTACTGGAGTTGATCTTATAGCAAAGTAGCCACTTTGCTAAAATCATCTATAAGCTCTAGGAGTTTTTTGGCCGATGATATTGGGTCTTCTAGGTATAGAATCATGTCATCAGCAAATAGAGATAACTTAACTTCCTCTTTTCCTATACGAATACCTTTGATTTCCTTGTCTTGCCTGATAGCTCTGGCAAGGGTTTGAAGGACTATATTGAACAAGAGTGGGGAAAGCAGACAGCCTTCTCTTGTTCCTGAATTCAGTGGAAATGCTTTCAGTTTTTCTCTATTGAGGATAATGTTGGCTATGGGTCCTTCGTAAATGGATCTGACATAGTTAAAGTATCTTCCCTTGATCCCTATCTTTTTCAGAGTTTTGAGCATAAAGTGGTTTTGAATTTTATCAGATGCTGTCTCTGTGTCAATTGAGATGATTATATTGATTTTTTATTTTTAATTCTGTTTATGTGGTGAATTACATTTATTGATTTGCATATGTTGAACCAGCCTTGTTTTCCTGGAATGAAGCCCACTTGATCATGATGTATTATCTTTTTAATGTGCTTTTGTATCCAATTAACTAAAATTTTATTAAGGATTTTTGCAGCAATGTCCATCAGGCAAATTGGTCTGTAGTTTTCTTTTCTTGACATGTCTTTGTTGGATTTTGGTATCAGTGTAATATTTGCTTCATAAAAAGTGTTTGGGAGTGTTCCCTCTCTATCAATTTCATGGAAGAGCTTGTAGAGGATCGGTGTTAGTTCTTCTGTGAAGGCTTGGTAGAATTCTGCCATATATCCATCCGGACCTGGGCTTTTCTTTTTTGGGAGAGCTTTGATTGCTGCTTCAATTTTGCTATCTGTGATAGGTTGCTTTAGATTTTCATTGTCCTCCTGAGTTAAAGAGAGGATGTCGTATATGTCCAAGAACCTGTCCTTGTCCTCCAGATTATCAAACTTGGCAGAGTATAAATTTTCAAAATAGGTTCTGATAATCTTCTGTATCTTGAATGAGTCTGTGGTGATATCCCCATTTTCATCTTTGATTTTGTTGATCTGATTTATTTCGTTCTTCATTTTAGTGAGGTTAGCAAGGGGTCTGTCGATCTTGTTTATTTTTTTGAAGAACCAACTCTTAGTCTTGTTAATAGTTTGTATTTTTCTTTTGTTGTTGTTGTTGTTCTCAATTTCATTGATTTCAGCTCTGATTTTGGTAATTTCCTGTCTTCTGTTAGCTTTGGGGTTGGATTGTTCCTCTTTTTGTAGTCGTTTGAGTTGAAGCATAAGGCTATTGATCTGGGCTCTTTCTAGATTTTTGGTGTATGCACTCAGTGCTATAAATTTACCTCTTAAGAAAGCCTTCATACTGTCCCAGAGGTTTCAGTATGTTGTTTCTTCATTCTCGTTCACTTCCAAGAATTTCTTAATTTCTGCTCTCATTGCCTCTTTTACCCATCCTTCATTTATGAGGGAATTATTCAATTTCCAAGTATTTGAGTAGTTTCTGTTGTTTTTCTTGTTGTGATTGCTAAGATCATAACATTATGATCTGACAGAATACATGGGATTATATCCACTTTTTTATATTTGTAAAGGTTATCCCAGTGAACTAGGATGTGGTCTACTTTAGAGAAGGATCCATGAGCCGCTGAGAAGAAGGTAAATTCAGCTGTCTTAGGATGGAATATTCTGTAGATGTCTGTTAAGCCCAATTGATTAATAGAGTTGTTCAATTGGAGATGTCTTAATTGATTTTTTGCTTTGATGATCTGTCTAGAGTTGATAGTGGTGTGTTGAAATCCCCCAGAATTATTGTGTTGAGGTCAATGAGGGGATTAATGTCCTTAAGTATTTTTCCATAAATTTGGGGGGTTTGTAATTGGGGGCATAAATGTTAATTAATATTATGTCTTCTTGATGGACTGTCCCTTTTAGTATGATATAGTGACCCTCTTTGTCCTTTCTGACTAGTTTTAGTTGGAAATTGATTTTATCAGAAATTAGAATCACCATGCCAGCTTGCTTTTTTGGGCCGCAGGCCTGGTAGACATTTTGCCATCCTTTTACTTTCAACCTGTGTCTATCTTTGAGTGTCAAATATGTCTCTTGCAGGCAGCATATTGTTGGATTTTGTTTTTTGAACCATTGGGCCAGTCTGTGTCTTTTAATTGGGGCATTGAGACCATTCACATTCAAAGTTAGAAAAGGTATGGGAGGCTGAGTCTCTGACTTTGTATCAATTACAGAATTTTGAGTCATCTTGGAAGTCATCTTGTGTTTAATATGATTATTGACTCACCCTTGTTTAAGGATTTAGGATATATTCTGAATGTAGAATATCTTTGAGGATATTTTGTAGAGTGGGATTTGTGTTCATGCATCTTGTTAACTTGAGTTTATCATTGAAGTATTTAATTTTACCATCACATTTGAAGCTGAGTTTTGCAGTGTATAATATCTTTTGGGTGGAAGCTGTTATTTTTTAACGCTTGAAAGATATTTTTCCAAGCTCTTCTGGCCTTCATTGTTTGCTCTGAATAATTCATAGTAATCCAAATTGATTTGCCTCTGAATGTGATTTGGGGCTTTTCTCTAGCAGCTTTTAGAATTCTCTCTTTAATTTCTCTGTTATTCACTTTGTTTATGACATGTCTTGGTTAGTTTCTCAATTGATTAGGTCTATTTGGTGTTCTATAAGCATCTTGGATGTGGTATTCTGGATCAATAGTAAAGTGAGGGAAGTTCTCACTTATGATTTTGCTTAAAAGTTTCTTGAAGCCTCTTGTTTGCTGTTTGGAGTTTTCCTCCAGATTAATGATTCTCAGATTATTATGCCTCATCTCATCAAATATTACTTGGAAGTTCTGATTATGTAATATAAGCTGTTTATCTTGTTTTTCTTCTTTGAATTCTACAATGTTTATCCGATCTTCACTGTTCGAAACTCGTTCTTCAAGCACTGAAGTTCTATTTTCAATGGAGTTTACTCTGGTGTTGGTATCATCCAGTGAAGATTTGAATTTGAATTGGTTAACCATGCTTTTTAATCCTGATAGCTCTGCTACATTCTTTTCAGAATGTCAGTATCTTTGTATAGCTGCTCTTTCATGTCATGGAATTGAACCCTCATTTCCCTATAAAAGTTGTCTCTCATTTCTTGAAATTGATCTCTGATCTCTTTGATTGCATTACTAATCATAATGCTGATACAATGTCTTTGGTTTTCATTTAGGGCCCCTGCTATGGGATCCTTGGGTGGAGAGCTGTGGGGCTGGGGAGGGGAGTTATTTCCCCTTTTCCTCATTTTCTGGGTCAGAGAGCTATTTTTTTATTTCGACCTTGTTACTTTTGGTGGAGTAATTGGGATTTCTTATGGCTTTGCTTTGTTGTGAAGGGGAGCTATTTGGTCAATACAGACCTAAAGATGCCAGACTGATCTGTGAGAAATTGAGAGGCTATAGGTCCAAAAACTAGTCCGTTTCAAATAAAACAGATGAGCTGGTGATTAGCACCTATATTAGCAGCTTTCCTTGAGAGAAGTCTCACTGTATATTATGATAGCAAGCAAACACCCAGTTTGAATCGTGACAATTTCTTCAGGTAGTAGTGTCTCTCTGAAATTGGGGAGAAGGAGTGACTAGGAAGTCAAGGAGGTGAATTGGGGAGGCATAAAATCACACGTGCTTTAGAGTATAGGGAAAAAGGTATTGGGGGAGTAGGTTATTCTACGAGGACTAAGGAAAACATAGAATTGGGGTGTGGGTAGGATAAAGACTTGGGGTGACAATGAGAGAAAGATACTTATATTTAGGGATTACCAGAGTATAGTGGAGGAAGAGGTTATTATGGGGTGTGGTTATCTTCACTCACCAGAAGCTAAGGCTATCTTGTTGTCATGAAATGTTTTCCTGATAGGAACCCAATGTTATAAGGATAGCCGTAGGGTTCAAGAAGATATAGAGAAAGTAAGAGCCAATCACCAATACATATGCACGGATAAATATTTACATCCACCAACACCAAATTCAGTATTATTCGTAAAGCAAGAAAAGAGAAAAGAAAAAAAACCCACAGTAATGTTAAAAATTTAAAAATAATATATTCCAGCCGGATTCCTGTTTTAAAAATAAAAGTGAAGAAATGAAGGGAAAAAAATCCACGAGGTAAACAAACAAACAAAAAAAAACTAGTTGGTTAAGTTCTGAGTTTTTTTGCCCCCTAGGTCAGCGAGTATGTACCATTGGGGGGTGCATTCAACTCTGACCTCAAGATGGGGATTTTTTAGAGTTGAGCTTGTGGGAGGAGAAGCTGTTTGGTTAAGTTTGGTGGCCTGATTTTTCTTAGAGGATCTCCTCAAAAGTTTTCTGTTGCAAAGGGATATTCAGCTATCTCTGGGCTGTAATCCTGAGATGGTTGCTTTCTGCCTATCCACACTCTAGAAATCTCTTGGAGCTAGGGCTTAGAAGTTGTAGACAATCGAGTTGATCCTAGTGTAGATGCGTGGGTCTCTGACTGATCCAAGGAGAGTGGTCAGCCTGAGACTCGCTTCCTCAGGATCACTGGTGACCCACTCTGCGTGTCTTGTGATCTTCAGAAGTCCCAAGAGCTGCTCTGTGGTGTTGACTGAAACCCGCAGAAGATGGTCCAGATCGTGCCAGTGCTTATGTGATTCTCAGGTGCAAGCACTAGGAGGCACCCACCTGGAGAGGTCCAGGCCTAGGCAGCCTTGGCTATGCGAGGACCTCAGATGCTAAGGGGAAGCCCGTGCTGCCCCATATATTCAAAGCTTCCTGAGGCAGATTTAAAGCAGAGGGCTGAAGCAGAGAATCCCCTTTAGAGAGATGTGCCCTGCTGGAGCAAGTTCTGTTCACAGGCTCCTCCTATTTGGGTGAGAAGAGGGGTGGCAGAAGGGCAGAAGGTCGCCAATGGAGAGGTTTGTGAGCTGGAGAGATGAATCGCAGTTCGCTACAGCCCCCAGGCCAGATGGCCAATTGGTGGGGGGGGAGGTGGTAATTTTTGTTTCTGATCGTGGGGACTGAGGCCCCTTAATGCTGATGGGTGACCTGCCTCATCCCGCTCTCCCAAGCTGGTGCGAGCACTTATATTAAAGGACTTTAAAATCAGCTCTTGTAACCCGAGTGCACCGGTGGAGAATTATTGTCCGCCGTGATTGAGTTAAAGATCTTGTGCAGAATTTTCTCCTTCCTCAGCTCCTCGGGTGGAGATCAGAGGTGTAGAGTGAATTCCCAGCACCACGCAGATCATTTGGGAAAGGGCCCAATCTTGGGGCGATAGATTCTGGTTTTTTGGCCATTATGTCTGAGGGCCCAAGATTGCTTTTTTAAAATTTTTTTGCTGAGCAACCCACCCTGCCCTCAGGGAAACCTCAAAATGGAGGCCTCCGCTGCTTGCAAGGAGAGCTGCAAGTTTCCTAAAGTGAACAATTAATTCCCAGCGCTTTACGCAAGATTATGTAAATTAAGAGATGTCAGATGAGGGAGTACGCAGCCGGCAGGGTTAGGGTACTTGGTTAGGAAACTCACTCCCTCCCTCTCGGGTTCTGCCCTCTGGAGCAGCTCCCCTCCCTCAGGGTATGGGCAGAGTGCCCCCGGCTCCACTAAGCTCTCCTTTATATTCCTTAATGGACCACACTATTCCTCCAGAGTTAAAGAATTAGTGGGGGATAATGTTCCCCCACCCTGGGTGCTTTGTCCTACCTTGGGAGTCCGGGTGTTGTCCTGTAGAGTGAGGTGAATCTCAGGAGCTTCCCGGAGTCACTGATGGTGGAGTGAACGCAATCTTGAATCCCTCTAGAAACCAAGATGACATTTTTAAATTTAAAAGGTTAATCAAGTTGAAATGTCACTCAGGAATTTTGTGATATCTTGTTGAAAGTAATCATTTGCGACAAACTGAAATCAGTCTAACCTTATTTTCTTATTATCTATATTTCTGTCTCAATCCTTTGCTCTATCACCAATGTGTTTCCTAAAATTTTATGGAAAAATTTCAATCAAACTTTATATAAAGATAGATGAAATAATACTTTTAAAATTTTATACATTTCAACCTGTCATTGAGCATGTGGTTCAACTTGAGAGATTGTTTTAGAAACATGTTCTTGGCACAAAGGGACATATGAGAATTCAGTGTTAACAATTTTTCAAGTGTTCAAGGTTTTGTTTCTAATTTTCTAAACATAATTATAGAGGGATATTAATAAGTTTACCTTCATGCATTTACTAGCATTTCAAAATTAAGAAAATTACTAACATCTTCTGCCTCAGTTGTCTCAGTCACTGTATAGAGATATGTAGCAAAGGTTGTTTGAGTTAATATTGAAAGATGACTTGCAATCTATTACCAATATTATTTAAATCTGTGTACCATATTTGGCTTCAGTACTGCTAGAAAAGAAGGTCTTGACTACATAGACAGCTCACAAGAAATAGAAGAAAAGTCACGGCATGGTGTTCAGCAGACAGCATACATTAGTTGCAGATGACTCAATACTGTAAACCACCGCTAATTTGCAAAATATTTGCCTTGTAGAAAACAACCAATTAAGATGAAAAAAATAGCTTCAAGACTTTCACATCTGGGAAATTTGAAAAGTAGCATTGTTTAAAAAATGTTTTATCCCCTAGGAGGATCAGTACTGCATCCAGGGCCTGCCAATACTTTGAACTTTGCATCTACTTTCTGTAGACAAAAATTGCTATGAAAGGTAGTAAGTTTATAGGTCGAGCTCACCCCATCAATCAACCTTCCTGAATTCAGGAAAGGTCTCTTTGTCTGACCTCACCCAGATGGTGATTTGTTTTAAAGTGGATTTTTGAGCATTAAATTCTCTTTTCAAGCAATTGATATATTACTTAATCTAAGAAAGAAAAAGTATTTCTAAATATAAATGCATTTCTTGACTTAAAAAATAAAGCTATACAAATTAATCAACATTTAATAAGCTCAGTATTCACTATGAAAGATGCTTAAGGCAACATTCATTTCTTCCTGATAGAGGAAATAGAAACAAACATAAAAATAATGTAATACATTTCAAGAAATGCTAGTCTTTAAGTTCAAGGTTTATCAGTAATGCAGAAGGGAGAGAAGCTAGTACTTAGAAGGCATGGTGGCATCAGCAATGTGTTCCTTTAGCAGCGTGCTAACTAGGGGGGCCTACTGGTGCACCTCCGTAACCTCTGGGACTCAGGTGGCTGACTTAGGAGGATCATAAGTTCA
>PVKS010022444.1:0-33723 GCA_004027875.1 Aplodontia rufa | reverse complement strand
GAACAAAAACAAAAAAAATCCTAAAGAGCGTCTTTCCTTTTTTTTTTTTTACATCTCTTGTGCTGCATCAGTAGACAGAACTTCGGTTAGTTTTATGAAATGCAATATCTAACCCCTTGTTTTCTGGGAAAAAGAAACTGCAATGACTTGAAGTTGAGAATGTGGATACCGCCTCACTCACACACACTCATTCTCAGACTGTAAAAATCCCTCACCATCCTTCTAGCCTGCACGCGTACAGTACTGTATGGCAAAGGTACAGCGAAGGCGGGCTTGAGACCCAGGCTCCATCTTTCTCCTCAGTAGCAAAGGCCAGGCTGCCTTTTACAACAAAGCACCACAGCAGCATAAAGGTTTTAATATGTGTAATGCACATTCTACATTACCATAAATCTTCAAAATACACTGAAGCCTACTTTTGTTATTCGTGGGCTACATGCATTTTGTTATGAGCATTTAATCTATATGAAATATTTAAGATAAATGTTTCTAATCAAAGCTATCTGTGCCAAATTTTCACTACTCCATATAATGAATGATAAATCAATACATTAAATATTTCTTTCATATTGAATGTTTAATTTTATAAATCAGGCAACCAAATTAGTAGTCATCTTTTCTTTTTATGTTATTTACCAGTTTAGGTAGTTCAACAGAGTGCACTGTGAGTTGTATCTTTTTTCCCCACATTTCTTATTGGTGCATTATAATTGTACATATTGCTGGGATTTGTTGTTACACATTCACACATGCACACAATATAACAATATAATTTGGCCAATATCACTCTCCATCCTTTACTCCCTCCCTCCTTGCCTTTCACCCCTTGGTTCCTTTCCTCTACTGATCTCCCTTTGATTTTTAGGAGATTCACCCCAACCTTTGTTTTCCTTTTTCCTCTCTAACTTCCACATATGAGAAAAAATATACAACCCGAAACTTTGAGTTCAACTTATTTCACTCAACAAG
Organism: Aplodontia rufa; assembly: GCA_004027875.1. Taxonomy (NCBI): domain Eukaryota; kingdom Metazoa; phylum Chordata; class Mammalia; order Rodentia; family Aplodontiidae; genus Aplodontia; species Aplodontia rufa. The sequence continues at coordinate 32,754 of PVKS010022444.1, read as the reverse complement.
ATGATCTCTGTTTATCATTTTTATTAAGGATATGCTCTATCATTTAAGACATCTACAGTAGAATTGTTCATTCATTTTAAATAAAGCTTGACTGAACATAATACTAATTGACAGAATTTGATCTTAAAAAATAACTCACAAAAATTTTATTTAAGAAATTAGTGACTCTGCATTGCTACTTTTCATTGTGATGTCATTAACAAACTAATTAAGTAAAATACAGAGATTATAGTTAAGTTTGAAAAAAATGTATCTACTGGGTTTCTTAAAGCATTTTTGTTTTTGAGTGAAAAAAAAAGAATACACAAACATCTATTTGTAATAAATTGATTTTTAAACAAAAAATAGAGATCTCCATGATAAAAAATATATGTGTCATTATGACCAAAATTGGGTGATTTAACATCCTATAAAGATGATTAGTTTCTTTTTATTCACATGCACATTTCTTGATTAGTTTTTCATCCTTTTATCTAACATTTGTATCTACGTTAAATAAAGAAAAGAAAACTATGTTGTTTTGGAAGTTCTGAGTATTCTTTGTTGGCTTTATCAAGTAACTTTCAATTCTTAATGAAGATAAAATCATATTGATAACCAAGTTTTCCTTCTCTTCCGAGTGTCTCATAACCCATGACTTATCCCTCCTTTCTAATCAGTGCTTATTTAACACGAAGGTAAGTTTTGTGCTGCTACAACAGAATATCACATGCTAGGTGTTTATAAAAATACAAGTTAGTCCTCATTATCCTAGAGACTGGAAAGTCCAGAAGGAGATGCCAGAAGCTTTTGTTTCTAATACAAATACCATTCTAACTTTCAGTATGGTGCTTGAAGTTGCATCCTTCACAGGGAAAGAGCACTACCCCTAACACGGCAGAACAGAATAACTGAGAGCTCAGAAGGGTCAAACTCACACTATTATGATGAATCCATTTCTGCAATAACAGCATTAATCTATGTATCAGAGTAAAGCCCTCACAGAGCAATCATCTCTCAAAGCTCAAACCTCCTAGTACTGCTACAATGACAAAAACTAAGATATTTTGCAAAACAGTTCCACACAACATCAATTTTCTGTAAGCATTGGAAGTCACTTGGATGCAAGCATACTGGATGGGTTTTATGAATAAAACTTAAGTCCACTGCCAGACAGGATGAAGAAACCTCTTGTATAACCTTTAAACATTTTAAAGTATAGAACAAATAGGAAAATATAGGATGACCAAGAAAAAGAGAAGAGTGATTTTTTTTTATTGGGAGAAGTCTGTAAAGTGTCCAGTTATTTTAGGTTTTGTATGATTTATTTAGGTATTTATATTAAATTTATCTTAGTTTTTTTTTCCTGGAGAAGGTTTCTAGTATAAGAGCTATATTTGTAGCTCTTTCATCTGAATTATAATATGGCTTAGGAAATTGGAGATACATTTTTAGGCACATTTCTAACTTGTGGCATTTCTTGATCTGTCTCATCTATGCTACGTCCTTACAACATAGTTAATTTAATTCCTCTAGGTGTGAGGGCACAGTGGAATAAAAGATATTTGGTGCTGTTTGAAAAATTTCATGAGCTTTGTGAGTGAAGAGAGGGGTAATGAGAGCCAAATTTTGCCAGACCATGATTCAGAGGGAGGGCGCCTCTATATAGGTTCAAGTGAGAGATATAAAATATGCCACAAATTAAAACACCTTTTGTGATAGTAATGTGTCATTTACCAGAATGAGCTTCTAGTATTAAGTTTTAACCTGAATCTGTAAAGATTTATCACTCTTCAGAACAAATAAGCATGCAAACAAAAGAGCTAAACAAAAAGAAAAAACACAAAAATATGAATTGTCAACATTTCTGGTCAAAGTTTCTTCCTTATTATGGACTTCTGTGACCAACTAAGAGGCAGGATTGGAAAGGTGGGTATCATTCTGCTTCTTTGGGCAGGGTTGTTGATAATTTTGTGTTTCAATATTTTCATCTGTAAAGATACAAGTGTGCTTCATAGAATGACAGAGGATGAAGTAAGATAAAGTCATTGTGCCTGACACATAGTAAGAACAAAATGTAAAACGTTACTGTTGAATTTATTATGATGATGATTCTAAACAATACAATATGATGTATATTATGACCAAGTGAATTAAATATCAATATAAATAATAACTGTAATTTAGTATTCTGAAAAGAATTTAAGAGTCTAGTCTTTGAACAGCTAAATAAGTGGGTTATATGTAATATAAAAGAATAAAAATCACATTTAAAAGTGAATTTACCATGGGCTAAAGCAGAGGTTGGCAGTTGGGGCACTTGCCTGGCATGCGCAAGGACCCAGGTTCGAACCCCAGCATCCCATCCACAGCTCAATGTTGGAGAAATGAAGGCCAGATACACAAATAAATGAAAACTGATTCTCTCTCTCTCTCTCTCTCTCTCTCTGTCCCTCTCTCTTAAAAAAAAGTGAATTTACCAAACTTTAGGACAACTATACATAAGGTTATGTATTATATACACTTATTACACATTTTTTAGTTGGTTCAGCATCAACTTACATACAGAAGGGATTTGTAGGTGCACCTTCATACAAGCATATGTATTGACAGAGTTGCTTTAACCTGATCCTTGTCCAGGATCTTTCCACAGTCTCCAATGTTATGGCTCTTCTGTAGTTCCCCCAAGTTATAGAAATTAGTGACCATGTACATGTAATTTACATATTGAGATTACTAGATTTATATGCCTGTCTGGATATATTTGGAGTTTTCATGGGTATCAAATTCACTCTACAGTATTGAATATTCCTCCTCTACTCTCCCTCTCCTCTGTCCCTTTTTCTCCCCTTCCCTCTTCATGGTTATAGTCTCCACTCCTAATGTGTTACTTCAGATTTGATGAGACTATTAAATAAACTTGACTAGCTTTCATCCTATCTTAGGTTTTACTCCAGCTTCCACATATGAGAGAAAACATTTGACCCTTAAATCTCTTGGTTTGAGTTGTTTCACCCAGCATGATTTTTTCCATTTCCATGCATTTACCTTGTTTTTTCTAGAAGCTAAATAGAACTCCATTGTGTATATATACCACAGCATTTGGATAAATCCATACAGTGAAGGGCATAGAGATTGTTTCCATAATATCACTATTGTAAATTGAGCTGCTACAAACATAAAAAGTGATTGAGAGAGTTCTCTCATAAAAAGTGACTGGGAGGGTACCATCCCTTTCAATTTCATGGAATATCTTACTAAGGAGAGGTGTTAATTCTTCTGTAAAGGTCTCATACAACTCAGCTGTGAATCCATCAGGTCCTGGGTTTTGTTGTTGTTGTTGTTGTTGTTTGGGAGGTTCTTGATTGCTGTTTCATTTTTCCTAACTAATATTGGTCTGCTGAGCTGGTCAATATCCTCCTGTGTCAGTTTGGGAATGTCTTCTGTGGCTAAGTATTTGTCCATGTCCTCCAAATTCTCCAACTTGGAGAAGTGTAGTTTTTCAAAGTAGTTTCTGATAAACCTATGAATTTCAGGTGAGTCAGTGGTAATGTTTCCATTTTCATTTCTGATTTTGATGATTTGCTTTATTTCATTGTTCCTTTTGGTGACATTGGTGAGGGGTTTGCCAATTTTATTTATTTTTTTCAAAGAAGAAACTCTTATTTTTCATTGATTCTTTGTAGTTTCTTTATTTCCAATTTCATTGATTTCAGTTGTAATCTTCATTGTTTCCTGTCTTCTAATCGATTTGGGATTGGATTGTTCCTCTTTTCGTAGCATTTGAGATGGAGTTTAAGTTCATTTATTTGGGCTCTCTCCTGATTATTTTTTATAGAAAAAATAGAGGGACAGTGAGAGAGAGAGAGAGAGAGAGAGAGAGGGAAAGAGAGGATTAATGAATTAATTTTATTTAGTTTTTCATGTGGCCTTTGTTGCTCAGACACTTTTGTTGTGTATGTGGTAATGGGATATGAACCCACAAACTTGCACATGCCAGGTAAGTGCTATAACCACTGAGCCACTGCTCCAGCCCCTCTCTCCTGATTTTTGATGAAGGCACTCAGTGCTATAAATTTAACTCTTAAGAATGCTTTCATACTGTCCCAGAAGTTATGATATATTGTGTCTTTATTTTCATTCATTTCCTAGAATTTCTTGATTTCTCTTCTCATTTCCTTTATGGTCCATTCTTAACTTAAGAGGGTAGTGTTCAATCTCCATGTATTTATGCACTTTTTGTTATTTTTCTTACTGTTAATTGCTAGGACTATACCATTGTGGTCTCACAGGATATATGGGATTATATCAACTTTTTTATATTTGCTAAAATTACCTTTGTGGATTAAGATATGGTCTATTTTGGAGAAGGATCCATATGCTGCTGAGAAGAAGGTAAACTCAGCCGATTTGGGATGGAATATTCTATAGATATCTATTAGGTCCATTTGATTTATAGAGTTATTTAAGCTGGAAACTTCTTTGATTATTTTTTGTTTTGATGATCTATCTGTTGGTAATAAAGTCCCCTAATATTATAGTGTTGAGATCTATAAGTGGTTTAGTATCCTTAAATAATTTTTGGTATATTTGGTAACATAGGAGTTTGGTGCATGAATGTTAACAATGGTTATATCTTCTTGGTAGAGCATTCCCTTAACTATGATGTAGTGGCCTTCTTTGTCTCTTCTGACTAATTTTTGGTCAAAAACTTATTTGTCTGATATGAGAATCACAACACCACCTTGTTTTTTTGGCCATACGTATGGAAGGTTTTTTTTTTCCCAACCTTTTACCTTTATTCTATGGCTGTCTTTGGCTGTGAGGCGAGTTGTCTGTAGGCAGCATATTGGATTTTATTTTTTGATCCAGTCTGCTAATATGTGTCTTTTGATTGGGGCACTGAATCCATTCACATTCGTGTTAGAATTGATATGTTGTTTTGGATTGCTGGCATTGCAACCTTTCTTATATTTTGTGCCATCTTAGATATCTTTTAGTGAGCTATGTTTTTATTGACTTTCCTCTGATTGAGGATTTTTGGAGTTGTTTGCTTGTTCCTCTGAAGTTTGTCTTCGAGTATTCTCTGAAGAGCTGATTTTATGTTCATATATGTTGCTAATTTATTCTTATTGTGGAAAGTTTTTAGTTCCTCTTCAAATTTAAAGCTGAGTTTTGCTGGGTACAGTATTTTTGGATGATAATTATTTGCTTTCTATATTTGAAATTGTTTTCCATTCTCTCCTAGCCTTTATGATCTGGTTTGAGTAGTTCACTGTGATTTTTATTTGTCTCTGACTGTAACTTGGTGTTTTTCTCTTACTGCTCTTAATATTCTTTCTTTTTTTTTCTCTGTTGTTCATTTTGAATATTATGTGCCTCAATTAGTTTTTCATTTGGTTAGGACTATTTGGGGTCTTATAGGCCTCTTGAATGTGAATTTCTGGATTGATTCTAATATGGGATAAATTTTCTTTGATTATCTCATTGAGAAGATTCTTTCTGCCATTCATTTGATGTTCAATGCTTTCACCCATCCCAATTACTCTCATGTTATTTCTTCTGATTTCATTCCATACTTCTTGGAAATTCTGATCATGACCACTAAGCTTTTTTTCTTGTCTCTCCTTGCATTCATGAAACTCAGCCTGTCCTCATTGCCCAATGTTCTTTCTCCAAGGGCTCAAGTTCTATTTTATACTGATTTTACTCTAATATTAGTATCTTCCAGTGAGCTTTTAGCTTGGATGACTGTGATTTTCAGTTCTTTGAACTCTGATACATCTCTTTTCAGTATCTCTAATTCTTTACTGAAATGGTGTTTCAGCTCCTGTAATTGCTCTCTTATTTCCTTCCTTAAGTCTTCTTTTAAATCTTTGATAATTTTAACAATCAGATTGTTACTATTTTCTAACTTTTTCATACAGGTTCCTATCCATGGAATCCTTGGCTGGGTAGTAGTGGGTTTGAGGAGGAGAATTATTTCCCTTTTTCCTCATTTTCAGTGTCAGAGAGTGGAGCCTGAAATTAGTTACTGGTTATTTCACTTTGGGACTTTTTGATGGGTATGTGATTTTTGACTCTTTGCTTGTTTCTATTGGGGTACAATTTGGATAGCACTGTTCATTGGCTGTCTCCCCAACCTGTGATTTATTATTGACCTTTATGATTTCCAATACCTCATGAGATAAGGAAGAAGAGTCAATATGTACAGACAATGCATACAACAGAGAGCATTGATCTGGTTACTTTGCTCCCCCTATAACTATTATAATGTTAATTACCATCTATGAGAAAAGCAAATGGATAAGCAACTATATTCCATGAGACCTCTTAGACTATACTTGGTTTAAAAACAAACACCCATTTTCAAGTTTAGCATTCACTTCAAATTTCCAGTACCTTCCTAGGTAAGGAAAAATAGACTTAACTGCAAACTGAAACAACATCAAACCACAGCAACCAAGCAAAGCAAAAGAAACAAGAAAAAAATAAAACATAACAAACAAAAAAATCATAAAAGAAGCAAACAATAACAACAAAAAAAGGAATTTGGGAGGGATCATGGGTTATTGCCACTAAGGAGGTTAAAATATACAGTGGGTATTGATGGGCACATCAGACACCTGGCAAGACGCATTTCCAGGGTGGGGTTGCTGGAGGGACTGTGTCTTGCTGTTCTCAGTTGGAAGTCACATTCCCAGGAATCCTCCAGGTATTCTTCTCCCGTGGAGTGGGTGCAGTTCTTCACTACCCGTGCTTCCTTCAAGAACAGCCTTTTAACCTTCCTGGGTTGAAACCCTGGGTGCTTTTGTGTCTACCTGCCCAAACTCCTGACCAGCTTCAGATAGTGCCCCAGCATCCAATGCGAATCTTATGATCATGGGGCAGATATGAGGATAGCTCAGTGATCCTGAAGGGATGGTTTCTTTAAACTCAGCTCTCTGCCCCAAACTTGAGTGTCCTGAGGTCCTCACTTTCCCAAAACAGGTCTTCTGAGGCATTCTCAGCCCCAGCATTGGGGAACCTGAGATGAAGACAACATCCTGGAATGTCATGTACCTGGGGTAGTCTCCACTCCAAACTCAAGGGGCCTAAAAGCAGACTTCTGCCTGGAAAACACAGGTTCCAGTGAAGTCTTTGCTCCAAACTCAAGAGGCCCCAAAGCAGATTCCCTTCCAGAACACACAGGTCCCTGGGAAAGTCTCCACTCCAAAGTTGCAGGGCCTGAAAGCAGACTCCACCCAGTAAATACAGTCTGGGGAGCAGCCTCGGTTCCAAAATTGCAGGGCCTGAAAGCAGACTCAACCCAGAGTGTGCAGTCCTAGAGCAATCTCTGCTCCAAAGTTGCAAGGCCTCAAAGCACACTTTTCCTGGCACACACAGACCCCAGGAAAAGAACCCTTGCAGCCTCCAGGCCTGAGCCAGTCAGAGCACAGGGCTCCTGGAGCGGTCTGCTGCTGGATGTGGCAGCCTCTAATCTGAGCTCACAGCTCTTGGAGCAGCTTCCTGAACCTCCTACCTTCTGAAGATGCTGATCACCCTGGCTCTCCACTGCCAATTGGTGGCAGTATGTTATAGGCATTCATACAGTCCCTGGGTTGAACCAAAGAGACAGAGCCCTGTGATACCAGAGTTCTCCATGCCAATTTGTCCTTCCTGTATTTGTGTGCATTGTTCCCTCCCTCTGTGCCAATCCAGCAGCACAAGCACTGGGTGTTGGTCCTTGCTGCTGGAGCTGCTAGATCCCTATTTGGGTTTTCTTCCTTGCTTAATGTATTCAAGTCTCTGCATCTCTAATGTTCCTTGTTTGTCTACTAATGAGATTAGGCAAAATTTTTTGCCGTGCACCAACCTTGCAGAAAAGCACTTTTCCCACCACTGGCCTCCCACTTCATGGAGAGATTCTATATACAGCTCTATTGCTGGTTGCCATCTTCCATTCAACTCATTACACATGTGTTTTTTTATTTAAAGAAAGAAGGACAATGAGAGAGTGGGGGGGGAGAAAGAATCAATTTTTTAATTGAGTTTTTCGCATGGCTTTTGTTGCTCTGACACTTAATTGTGTACATGGATGCTGGGGTTTGAACCTGTGTACTTACACATGCCGTAACCACCAAACCACCACTCCAGCCCCTTATTATACATTTTTAATAAAGCAAAATTTGTAAGAGATAGAAAATTCAGTAAAAGATTTTCTTTATATCCAGTCTAGGTCATTGAAGCTTAAACAAAATTTAAATACCTTATAATGATTCATGAAATCTCTAAATCAAAGTTTCAGTCAGTATTAATTTTTTTAAAAATTACTCTTCCATATTGACTTCCATTACAGACTGAAGTCATTTAACTCATGGAGGCTATTTGCTTCATAAAATATGATCTTATGCTCAATTCCAGAGACTCTAGGACCAAGAGCATCATCAATAATCCATTTTTCTGTTCTGCAGAACATCTATGTATAGATAGTCTGTAGATTTATCTCTCAAATTACCCTTCCTTTACCCTTCAATCTGTGAGCCCCCATATTCTTCCTCATGCCTCATTGTGCTTCCAGAATCATCTTTTTGGTCTTCTCAACATATCTCTTCCAAGACCATTTTTGTGGTTGGCTCCTTTGTTGCTGACTAACCGTGATCTCCAAGGTCAACTACAATTATTGCATGAAAATAGAGGATGTTTTCAGCCATCTGGCTAACCTACACCTGCAGGCCTCCCTTTTCTACGTCTCTTGGCCTCCATTCCCACCATGAAAACATGGCACCGGAAAGTATAGGCCACTTCTGCAAATTGCTGGTGAAGTGCCAGGGTCCCCAGTATCTGTGAAAGGTTCAAAGCCACACAGTGACTGAGACCTCTGCCTGGCAGACCAGTAGACATTTGCAGATGAATGAGACAGCAGCCTGAATGATATGGAAATAACCTTGGCCCTTCAGATAGGCCTAAAATCAACTTCTGTTAGATCTGCACCTCCTGGACTCTGAGCCTACCAACTATCACATCTGTGGCTTCCTGGAGAACTACTTCCTAAATTGGGAGTGGAAACCTACCCAGAAGATGGGCAAACACCAGATGAAATTCTGAAGCCTGGAGGGGACCAAAATGTACTGGGCTGGATTCATCTTGGAGCATGACAAGGAATATCCTTATCCTCTACTCTGTTAGTAATGAAGAAAGGAAGAAGAAAAAGGAGGAAGGGGAGGTTAAGGAGGAGGAGAAACAGAAGGAAAAAGAACCAAGTGAGAACTCTTAAGAAAACAACATGCAAAAAGATAAAGAAAATTGCTTTGAAAAGTGATGGTCTGACTTTAATTTTAATTAATATACATTACACATTTTTATAGTATACAGCTGCTTTTCCAAGTATATTAAAAATAAGGAATTTCCACAAAAACCTGTGCCAACAATGAAGAACTATTGCCTCTGGAAGTTTAAAGGACATTGTTTGACCTATTTTTGATGATGGTGAGATTCTTTCACGATGATTCAATAACTGTTGAAGACCTCCATACAAACAAGAGATTATAACTCAGTACCTACATTCAGACTAGATTTAGGTCACAGCCACATTTCTTCCACAAAAGCTATGACATGAAAGTAGACAATTTGTCCTAACCATCTCTCACCATGATGCCTTCTAATTTGCCATGGGTAAGGACATACTTTCTTAATCCTACAGTCTGAATGAAAGAAACCAAGAACTTTATGCTATGGTTAAGATAGCCATGATGTGGGTTAATGAAATAGATGATATATAGTACAGACAGTATTATAATAGTTGGGTTTGTTTTTTATTTTTTAATTTTTTTTTAGTGGGAGTACTACCTTGGCCTAGGCCTTTCAGGATGAAGAACAATGAGATATCGTATTTTGTCTTGTTACATCTGCTTAAAATATAAGTTTATAAACATTCCCTCAGGAACACTGTTTTTTCCATACAGCCATGGTACACACTAGTTTTAAAAGCACGTTAAATCAGGCTTAGGATTAATAGTCACTGGTACCCTGCACTAGTTGGTACAAGATGGTTTCTCTTAAACACCAGTCCTGGTGGCAATCCAGTTGCGATAGGAAGTCACTCGCATGTAGACCCCTGGCTTATTGATTTTACCACAATCATCTCCCCAGCTCACTATTCCAACAAGGTACCAAATATCTCTAGAATTGGGATGAACCAGTGGTCCTCCAGAGTCACCCTGAATAAAAAAAAAAGAACATTTATCATCATAACAATTTTCTCTTAGATACTTAAGTTACAGAAACAGTTAAGCAGATATGAAGTTTACAAGTATTTGGTGCTTCATGGAGACCAGAGGAAAGTATGTGAAGCAAATTCCTGTGCCATCCCAACCCCAGTTGTGGGTGACTGGCATATATTCTCTGGGACTCTGGCATTCACCTGAACCTGAAGATGTGATTTGGTAAGTTACAAACTCTCAATTCTATAAGAAAGCTTTTGTATGACACATAGTATGAATATATTTGAAATTCAGGATTTCCTATCTGAGAAAATTAGCCATCCTTACTCATAAGAGAGCCAGAATGTAGGAAAAACTTGGGAATGAACTGAAAGTAACTCAAACATTTGTGAGATTAATCCTTTATTGAAATATGGTCAAGAGATGGACTGTAATGCAAGACAGCCTGGTATTGTATGCCATTTCTCCCACTTACTAGGCATGTGACCAGGTACAAAGTATTTAATGTTCTTCTGTTTCAATTTTCTCATCAATGAGATGAGAATAACAGCAGTACCTGCACTATAAGATTGTGATGAGAATTAAATGAATTAATATTTTAAAAGACTTAGGAAAGTGAGCAATTTAGAACAAGTTGAACACAAGTGTTTGTTAAGCATTTTTAAATACATCTTGTATATAGGAAAGAGTTACTATAGTGCAAAGCTGAGAGGGACATTGAGAACTGTCAAGATACAAACTAACTGAAGCATTAAATTGTCTCATATCAATGACTTTCATAAAATAATAGCAGTTATTTATATACTATATAGTTAGTATGAATGGTGTCCATAGTTACCTGGCAGGCATCAACATTTCCTTCCATGTACCCTGCGCATAACATTGTGTCCTTTATTTCACCATTATACACTTCTTGAGCATTACAAGTGTTTGTGTCAATGATTTTCACAGGTGCTTTCTGAAGTAACTCTGGATATTTACCTAAAGGAAGTAAACACCAGCAAAAGAGTGGCTGTGAAAGCTTCCTTGGAAGATTGGAAAGCTTCCTTGGCACTTTGTGAGTTAGACCAATATTTGACTATTGCCTCTTAGGATGAAAAAACCCAGTTATGGGGGGCTAGAGCAGCGACCCAGTGGTATTATGCTTGCCTAGCAAGCAAAGTTCCTGGGTTCAAATCCCAGCACCACATACACAACTAAGTGTTGGAGCAATGAAAAACTAAACAAAATTGAGTCTCTTTTTTTCTCTTTCTCTCTCTCATTCTCCCCCTCTCTCTCTTTAAAAAAAAAAAGAAAGAAAATAAAAAGGCCCATTCAGTTCCATCACTCAAAATGATGAAAAAAAATAATTCAAAATATAAGTTGAGCTATCGTTCAAGTGTGCCTGTCAAAAATATTTTTTTAAAGAGAGAGGGACAGTAAGAGAGAGAGAGAGAATCAACTTTATTTAGTTTTTCACATGGTCTTAGTTGCTCCGACACTTCATTGTGTATATGGTGCTGGGGTTTGAACTCGCGTCCTTGCACATGCTAGGCAAGTGCCGTACCTGCTGAGTCACCATGTCAAAAATCTTTATCCTTCATTCCTATATCTTTGGACAAGAATCTTCTCAACTAAGATTTCCAGGTAAGGTAAATTTTTTTCCCCAACAGGTTTTCATGGAATGTTCCAAAACAAGGTATGCATACATAACGCCATATGCAACATTCCCTGAGAGATTCCCCTCAACATACTGGGCATCTGGAGGAAAATGATATCTTGGACCCTATACCTAGATTGCTCATTTTCCTTGTTGCTTTGTTATCTTACACAGTATGTTAAGTTTTCAATAGACTTACCATCAAACGAAAGTGCTCCCCATCCTGTAACAACAACTCCTTCACCTGGTGCCACAATTTGTGTGACTTCAGGAAGACAAACTCGATGTACATCATTTGTAAATACAACTTTTTCAGTGAGCAGTATAACTGCAATGTCATCATGATGTTCACCCTTGATGTAGTCTTCATGAATAATAATTTGTTGAACATAATGTAGCATATAGGGAGGAATTACTTTAGTGCCAAAGCTAACAGAAAAGTTTTTTGGATTTTCTGACCTAAAAAAACAAAAATCACGTATTTTTATATTTATTCGAAAATAACAAATACTGTATTCTATAGCAAATAGTAGAAATTCTGTATCTGCTATCTACTTTTATGACATTATTATTTCTTTCCCCCTATAGTCCATTGAAATGATACAACTTGTCTTTTAAATTCTTTTTTAAAATTTAAAAATATTTTAGTTCCTACACCTTATACTGTGTAAGGCAATGAGGATATATAAATGAAAATAAATAATATGCTTTTGATAAGCTTAAATAAAATGGAAGATGGCAGAAACACAGGCAATTATAATAATTGCTCAAATTCTGTGCGTATAATTAGTGGCACCACTAAACAGGAGGGCTTACATCTGTATTCTTAAGGAAAATGAAAATTTCCTAAGGAAAGCAGCATTTTGGATATGGCTGAGTCATATTTGCCTAAAAGGCCAGGAGAGTGGAACAAATACATGGAGAGAGAGAGACAGAGGTATGCGATAGGATGTTGCATTTCAGAAACTACTAGCAGTTTAGGATCTGTGTCAAGTGATGAAGACAAGATTTGTAAGAAAAAAATAAAGTACCAAAAATCAGTAACTCTTCTCATTTTTATCAGTGAAGTATGCAAGACTTTAGACATGCTTACCATGTAATTTTTCCTTCAAACTAGGATGTTATTTTAGGTCCTCAATATCTTTTTAATGTTTGTGTCAGTGCATAATAGTTATGCATAATATTTGGGTTCACTTTAACATAATCATACTTGTATACAATATAATTTGCTCCACTTCAGTCCCCACTACTTCTCCTTTCTCTCTCTTCCTCCTTTGTCAGTTCCCTTTCTTATCCTCTATAGATCTTCCTTTTATTTATTTACAGTTTTTTTAAGTTGGTGCTTAATAGATCTACATAAAGGTGAAGTTCACTGTGGTATACATGTATGTGTACAAAACATAATTTGGTCAATTTCTTTCTGCAGTCCTTTTCCAGCCCTTCTCCCTATCCTTCATCCTTCTTCCTCTGCTACTCTGATCCCTCTTCTATTTTCGTGATATCTCCCTCTTTTTTCCCTTTATTTTGCTCTAGCTTCTATACATGAGAAGAATCTTTTGACCTTTGACTTTGTGACTTATTTCATTTAGCATGATGCTCTCCAGTTCCATCCATTTACCAGCAAATAATGAGGTTTTTGAGGATGAAAGGGAATGCAGTTAAGAATTGAGCAGGTATAACAGGTACAAATTGGAACTGGCTTGCTGTCATGCTCCACAGACTTGAGCAACCTCATGAACTTACCGTTGAAAGCAGTGAGCTGCTGTTACCAAGTGTCTCTCACTGATCAGGGAAGCCCCGCAGTAGTGTCGGCCATTGAATTTTAGACTTGCTTGCCATGGCCATTCTCCTTTCTGGGCTGTGGAGCCTCCTTTGATTCTATCATATGTAGCTGACATCCTTGGTCGTCTCCCACAGCCTGCCAGGGAATGTCAGTTTTGTTCCATTGAGAACAGAAAGATAATATTTGATTACAAAGTGGCAAGTGTGCTGAGTTGTTCTTATATGGTTATATCTGACATGTCTTACACTGATAGGAATAAAATACAATCTGTACAGGAATCACTAACTGCCCCGGATGATGTGTCTATCCAATGTAATAGCTCCAAGATATACTTCAGCACTTGGAGAATGTGTACGATGCGGGAGGCAAAATCATAGTTAAGTCTGTGGACTTTGCAATCAGACTCTCTGAGTTTGAATTCTAGTCCCACACAACTTATAAGCTGGATAAACCTGGGCAATTATTTCATTTCTTTGAGGTAGAATTTACTCACCTCTATAATGATATCATAAACATCTATTGCTAGGATTGCTCTAAAGATTGCATGAAATTATTGTATGTGAAGCACTTAGAACTGTGCCTAGTCACGATCAGCAAGTTTTGACTTATAATTTATATTATTTGATATTTAATTCAAAAAATATTTGAACTTACGGTTGTTGATCATCTTTTCAGCTTCAGTCTTACTGATTTCTGGAAGAGAACAAAAAGTTCATAGTTATTTAATAGTTCATTGAGCCTGGGGCAATGGAGAAACATGGTACATACAGCAGAGCACAAAGGTTCAGAAATCATTTGGCATCTCAGGATACAGAATCAATGGAAAGAAGAGAATATTGATTTATTGGAATTTTTCTTTTCTTAGATGTGAATGTATTATGTGAAAGTACAATCTTCAAAGTTGCATGTGGAAGACTTCTTTTTTATTTAATTAAAATTTTATCTACATCATCTAAAGTAGAAGATTCTGTTTCCTACAATAAAAGAGGGATTCTCCAAAAGTGAACATAATTTGGGTCTATATGCAAAAAATTACTTTATAATGGGAGATTCAATGTTGTTTTTGAAAGTTTTAGGAGATCATGAAAAGAAAACCAAAACACCATTATTTATAAGGGTTGTTTAAAGTAGTAATATCTGCTTTGGAATGAGAAACAGTTCTCCTTCACCAAACCATCTATAAGAGGTAGTATTATTGTTACTTTAATGTGTTTTTCATTATAAAAATATAATTAAATGCTCTGATGTCAAATGAAATTCATTTAAAATATATTAAAGATTCTTTTTGTCTCTGGTATTTGTGACATGTGTTAGGGACAAAATAATGAAAGTAACACTGCTTTTGTATAATGCATATGCTTACCTATGAGCCTAAGAGAATTAGGATCAGTAGTCAAGGATCCCGAGTGGTTCCTCAGCATCTGACGTAAGATGCTTTCAATTCTTTGTTTTGTGATTTCCTTTGTCGATCTGGAATCCTTGAATATCAGCCAGATATGTGCTGTCAGACTGTTGTTATCAGGACTGGAAATAACATAAAGGTTTCACATGTTGCTAAGAGTAGCAATTCCTCCCCAATTCCCTGAACTTTCTTGACTTCTGATCTGGCATGGCTTTGTGCACTACCTTCACATTAGGTTAAACATAAGATCATCCATTTGCCTGCGATTATGTAGTAACAGTATGCATGCAGCTGTATTATTCAGTTTAGAGGACAATTAGTTCAAGACATATGAAAAAGTAGGGAAAGCCTGAGACACAAGTTATGACTATGGCACAGTTCCTACTTTCCAGGAATTTCCAGATTTTTAGAAGCAATAAGACATGCCTGCAATGACTATGATAAATGAGGCAGGAGCAGTAAGATATTTATCTTAACTGAAGATGTTCAGAGAAAGATAGGTCATTTCTACTTAAGGATCAGAGAAATTTTCATGAAAAAGTTGATCTACACGTTAGACTTCCAAATTTGTATTGTTACTTCAGCATCAAGTAGGAAATTGCATCAATCAGAGAAAAGAATTGTACTATCAAATAACTGGCTTAAAATATTATTAACATTTATTATGCATTTGCTATATTTTAGTTACTTTGTTACCACATTTATCAATACACTTTTTTATATTGGTGAGAACCTTGAAATATAAGTATCATTATCATATTTTATACATGCATAAAAATTGAGACTCTGAGAGATTATGTGATATACTCAATATGCAACTACTAAATTAGGGTTTAGTCCCGTGCCGGGTCATCCTTTAACTACAGTGTCTGGGAGACTGGGCTTAGAGAGATGAGTGCCTTTAATGCAATCCAAGGAATAGCAGCAATGAGAAGATGCTGAATAAAATTGCACTCAAAGATTGATCTGATGATTGATGGGAAAATGGTGGGCAGACCAAAAGGCTGGCCAACAAAGTTATCAAGCAGCCCTGAGGCTACAGTCTGATGTATCATTATGTTTTGGTTCTCCTAAAGGGCACTCAGTATTTTGGTATATGACAAAATAATGATTCCTACCAAGCAGTCAGCACACATAGCTTGATTTTTGCAGCACTACATGCCAATTTAAGAAACTGTCCTGTGGGTTCTCTATCACTTGGTCTTGACCCTACAGATACCTGAATCTACATGCACTGGAAAAAAGCAGAGGTGTTTTGGTATTTGAAGTCACCTCTGAGAGGTACCTGGCACTTTTATCTTAGTCTTCCATTTCTATCTAATATTAAAATTGACCCCCCAACATTAATCTAGTTGGAACCTTAACCCATTCTTCAATTCGAGGAGTCACATGAGTCTATGAGTAGAGGAAGAAGAAAGGAAATTGGTGACACTGAGGAGAGTAAAAGCAATAATCACCTTCATTGGAAAATATTTATTTGCAAGTATTTCCACACACATTATCTTTTTAATTCTGTGTACATCTCTGTAAGCAAAGCAGGGCAGACATTGTCACTAACCTTTCACAAGAGAGGAACAGATTCAAAGTGGTACAGTGAATCATCAAGACCCTAGGGCTTCTAAATGTCTCATATTCTACGGCTCTTTCTGCTATTTTTTGCTACTATAAATTCACGTGTGCAGAACACAACATAGTTAGTTTGCTGCTTTATATGGTGATTAGAGGGTTTTCCTTGGTATTGAAGCTTGGTATAGATATGATGTCTTCTATCCTATACCTAATAATAATTATGGGGACAGTTCCCCATAGTTTTTAGCTGATTTGGAAACAGAAAAAAAGAAAACCAAGTTTATATGTACGATACTGATAAATAAAATGTGAGTTCATCAAACATTGGTCTAAGGGACCATCTAATGTTTTCTGGATATCAGAATGAAGAGTTACCTGGAATTTAAAGGTTAATAATTTATTAACCTTTATTAGATTTAATGAGCTCAATAATATAGACCCAATATTTGCTTTGATTTTGTACTGAATAATTAGTCTTTTATTTATGATACTATTGGAAATTAGTAACTTATTAACTAATGACTATAACATGTCACTAAACTCTTCTTACAAAGTAACTTGAAGAATAAGTGTATGCATGATTATTTAATCTCTTTTCTGATAACTAGTGTTCTTTACTTACACCAGGGTGATGACTTGAGAATTGATATATTGTCTGTAAATGTGAGAACTTTGAAATGCATCAACCATCTGTCAAGAGAAAACATAGTAAAACATCAAAATTGAATAATATATTTAATAATGAAACAAAAGTAGGAAAATACTAACTTACCTTAGTTTCAAGAATTTTGCTAATATAGTTATTTTCTGGTGATGTCTCTTTTTCATAATTTCTATTATATGGGATATTCAGCACTTTAAAGCTACCTTGGTAGTAGTATGTCCTATTTTCTGTGAGAAAAAATATTACAAGAATTATTTAAATTAAATGAACTTCAAATTCTAATATAGATTACATGGTAATATCAAGTAGTATGTTTGATACTCATTGGGAATTGATATTTTGATATTTGAGTTGATATTGATATTTCTGTTTAGAGTAACCAATTGCCAAATTATGGATAAAAATAGCTACTATTTAATATCCACTATTTTGTAAAGACCTTATAAGTATACAAATATTTTCAGGAGAAATGCAGTCTCAGAGTGATTGAATAACTTCCCAAATATCATATGGCCTCTAAAAGGAGCCAAGGATCAAAGTTCAGTCTTTCTGACTTGAAAACCCATAGCTCATCCATCATGTTTCCTTTTGAAATTTTCATAGATATTAAGCTACTTGAGATATACCAATCTGATCTCTAGTAAAGTAATAGAACATACTAGACATGGTATGTCTAATATGAAGTATGGTCAAATAAGCAGAGAAAGTATTGTAGAAAATAGGCTATTCAGGCAAAAATTTTAAAACATTGTTATATTGAGAAAAAAACATTTAAATAATAAAAAATTTAGATATTAAGTATATATGTATATATATTAGAATTTAAGAACAATAGAAATTTTAGAATGTGAACTCTAGAAAATCACTAAAAAGGTACAGAAAATAAAACGGGAAACATAAGAAAATTAGAGATCACATTTACTAGGCCCAATATCAACATTTATAAGAGGTGTAGGAAGAGCAGAGAGGATAAGAAATCATCAAAGAAATAATGTAAGAAAATATCTAGGAACTGATATATATGTGTTTTCAAATTGAAATGACCCACTGAACTCTACAACTAAGGATGGAACAAAGACCTAGACTGTCACAGTACCATGAAATTTCAAAATATTCTGCACAAAGAAGAAAAATCCAATAAGATTTCAAAGGTGGGAAATAGGAAAACACATTCCACACAAAAACTATATCCTGAGTGAAATATCCCAAACTCAGAGACTGAAGGTCCGAATATTTTCCCTCATATGTGGAAACTAGAATACAATCAGAAACAAACTCATAGTTAAGTAAGCTAAACATAACCTCAAAATGGTTGAATTATTACACGAGCAGTGGGAACCTTGCCTATGACACTGGGAGATGAAGAGAAGGTGGCAGGAAGTGGGAGAGGGAATAGGAGGGATATCAAGGCAGCTGGAGGGAGGGGAGTATGGAGGTTATCAACCCAGTGGGGAACCCTCACTGAGAAGCCCAATTTACACTAGGGTAAAGTAGGGGGAAACATGTGATGGAGGGGGAACCCAAAAGGGGGAGACCATGGAATGGCATCAGCCTCAGGTTGCTCTGTCATTATGCATGTGCTCATGATTGTATGGCAATGATTCCCTGCTAAATGTAAGACTATCCTGAACAATTTTTTTAAAAAAGAAAAAACTATAGAATCAAAATGCCATTAGATTTCTTGATAGTAATTTGAAAGCAAGCAGATAATAGAACATTATTGTCAAAATTCAGAAGGAACATTTTCCCCTAAGTTTCTATATTGTTAATTAAAGTAACGGGTAATATTAAAACATTTCAGTCATAAGAGTTGTCAAAAAGCATGGGGCTGGAGCAGTACCTCAGCAATTGTGGCACTTGCCTGACATCTATAGGGACACAGGTTTGAGCTCCAGCACCACGTACACAGCGAAGTGTTGGAGCAACGAAAGTCACATGAAAAACTAAAATGAAATTGATTCTCTTTCTCTTTCTCACTGTCCCTCTCTTAAAAAAAAAAAAAGCATGCCTCCTGTCATAAATCTTTTCCAGAAAATTCCTGGAATATATATACATATATTCCAGTACAACTAAATGAACAAAAATCACAAAAAGGAAATATATAAAGATTTGGTTGAAGCTAATCCCCAGGATGCTGCTGAAAGAAAATCCCAAGATGACCACTGTGTAGCCAGGGTACAAATCAATATGGAACCTTCATTTTTCACAGTAGAAAGTGAATAGATAATTCTAATAACTGAAAAAATAGAGGTGTAACAACATTAAGAATCACCTTGAAGAGTTGAAAGTGGTTAACTCTAATAAAGGGGAAATACAGTAGTGGAGAAAGGACTGAGTTTAGCATTAAAGGGTCTGGCTATCTGACTCTGAAATGTATTATATATATATTTTAGTTATATATAACAGTAGAATACAACCTGACATTATCACATGTCATAGAATACAACCCTTTCCAATTCAGTCCCCAACACTTTCAGTCCCCACTCCCGTCCACTCCATCAATCCCTCTTCAATCCATTTCATTTGCTTTTTTTTAAAATTAACATCCTGTGTATACTTCGAAGTTGGGACTGACCGTTTCACATCCATGCATGTACACACACATGTCCAATCAGATTCATTCCACTATTCTTCCATTTTTCTGTCCATTTGTCATCTGCCTCTTCTATCTCCTTCATCTACTCCACTGATCTTTCCTCTATTTTGATGAAATCCCCTCTTACTTTTTCATGTTTTCCCTTATTTTTCATATATTTGATGGTCACTTGTATATATTTCTTTTGAGAAAAGTCTGTTTAGTACTTTTGACCATTTGTTGATTGGGTTGTTTTTATTATTTGTGTTAAGTTTTTTGAGTTCTTTGTATATTCCTAATATTAATGCCCTAGTTGAGAAACAGGTGGCAAAGATCTTCTCCCATGCTATAAAGTCTTTGATTGTGCTCTAAATTGTTTTCACTGCTGTACAGAAGCTTTTTAATTTAATTCTATCCCACTTATTGATTTTTTATTTCATTTCTTAAGCTTTAGGAATCTTGTTACAGAAGTTGGTACCTGTGCTGATGTGCTGAAGTGTTGAGTCTACACTTTCTTCTAGCACTTGCTGAGTTTCTGTTCTAATTCCTAGGTTTTGTCTATTTTGAGTTGACTTTTATGCAGAGTAAGAGATAGAGGTCATGTTTCATTTTTTCTATATATGGATTCCAGTTTTCCCAGCATCATTTGTTTAAAAGACTGTCTTTTCTACATTTTATGTTTTTGGCACATTTGGTTAATATCAGATAACTATGTATGTGGGTTTATCTCTATGCCTTCCATTTAATTGGTTTTCATGTCTCTTTTGGTGTCAATACCATGCTTTTTTTTTTTTAAACTATAGTTCTGTGGCATAATTTGAGGTCTGGTATTGAGATAATTTCTGCTGAACTTTTTTTTTATTTTTATTTTTTGCTAAGGTCTTTTTGCTAGGTCTTTTATTTTTCCAAATGAATTTCACACCTGCTTTCTGTAGTTCTATGAAGAATTACTTTGGAATATCGATGATAATTGCATTGAATCTGTGTAGTACTTTTGGTAATATAGCCATCTTTGGAGGTCCTCTTCAGTCTTTCTTTAGAGTTCTATATGTTTACTAAAGTATTTATCTTTAGGCAGGCATGGTGGCTCATGCCAATAATCTCAGAGACTTGGGAAGCTGGGGCAGGAGGATCATGAGTTCAAAGTCAGCCTCACCAACTTAGTGAGGCCCTAAGCAAATAAGTGAGACCCTTGTCTCAAAATAAAAAATCCAAAGGGCTGGATATGTGGCTCAGCGGTTAAGTGCCCTGGGTTCAATCCCTCAAAGAAAGAAAGAAAAAAAGAAAGAGAAAGAAAGAAAATCTGTCTTTGGAGGAAAAATAAACAGGCATAGAAAAAGGAGTGAACATCTAAATATATATTCAAAATTAAATAATTATGCTAATTCTGATTACAAACAAGAGTAAAGAGTTAAGACATCAACAATGACAAAATAATATTACTAACAAATTACTAGAAAGTATGGGAGAAAATCAGAAGTATAATTATACTGATTTTCTTTTATTTTGTAGTAAGGCATAAATGATATAAGCTATGAAGTTAAAAACACATGGTTTTTAAAAAATGACTTCAATTTTCCTCATACTCTTTAAAATTTAAAAATACTCTGTGTAGAAGGATTTTTACATTAATATCTTTGTTATGAAGAAACAATTAATTGAAATTCAGTATTCATTGATTTCTTCACACAGAATGTATGTAATATCTTAATATAGATTGACACATATACTAGCATATTGGTAGAATTGCTTTTTCTGCCAATTAATTATCTATTCATGTATTTATATCTGTGAAAGAATACTCTTTTATCTATGTATATTAAAAAGATGTCTGCAATATAATGGCAAATGTTAATGATGTCTATTTCCAAGATATGGGTTAACTGATGCATTTTATAGTGAGAAAATTCATTGTTTGCAATTTTTTCTTCATCTTTAGTGTAAATGGGAATAAAGATTTCAGCAAAGTCAAAATACAAATATATACCAACCTACAACGAGAAAATGAACCAGGAGACCAATAGTTATTCCTAGGATTGCCAACACTCCAAACACAAGGAGGACAATCACCCATAGTGACAAAGATGTTCGGGAAGCTGGAATTGGTCTGTAAATAAAAGATTTGAACATGAAAAATATATCAGAAAAATAATAATCTTTAAATTTGTACTTCTTTCTTCTCACACTGTTTCTAAAACTTCACAATTATGCATAGTACAGCAAAGTCTTAGGAAGGGAGAAAGAAAAAAAGAAGTGTTTTTTCTTAAAGCTTTTGATTGAACTTGTGTGATGAAATTGTACCCATTTTTCTGAATCTGTGCTTTGAAGTTGTTTATCCAGAGCATGCATTTTGGTGCTAAGTTATCTGTACTTGGGATCTAGTTGCATCATGTGAATTAGTATCAGTAAGTGAAGATCTTTCCAGGGCAGGGAGTTATGCCAACCTAACTTTTTAAAAAGTATGTACATGATTCAACATTTCCTATGCCCTTATAATGTACAAAGAACGTAAACATAAATTGCTTTGTGAGTTAGAGCAGTATCCATTTACATTATTATATTATTAATTACTATGGTTCAAGGAAATATTTTATAGAAAAGCATGCCATAATGAATCTACAAAAACTTAAGTATTTTCAATGTGTTTCATTTAGATAACAAATATGGGTTGAGAGCCATAGGCTAAGTTGAGATAAGAATCTGTGGGAATTTCCCAAAGAGGCATTGGAAAACAGTCTTGGAAGAAGGAACAACACACAGCTCTCTAAGAATGACTGATGATTCAATTTTTTGCAGCAAATTGTGAGCCACATGCATTGGTCAAACATAAAATTGGATAGTGTGATGGTTAATTTTAAGTGTCAAACTTTGGCTAGGCTGTGGTTTCCAGATGTTTGGTCAAACACTAGTATAGTTGTAGTAAAGATTTATCTGTAACTGTGGTTAACATTTACAATCAACAGACTTTAAAGGAGATTTCTTCTTGTACTGTAGATGAGTCTCATCCAATTATTTGAAGACCTTAGAAACCAAGACTAACATCTTAGAATAAGAATAAATTGTGCTTTGAAATGATAACACAGAAATCTTGCCTGAATTTTCAGAATGCCAGGCTGTTCTATGACTTTCAAACTTACCAACTGCACAATTTTATGAGCCTATACCTTAAAATAAATATGTTTGTGTGTGTGTGTGTGTATAAAGACAGGAGAGGAAGAGAAAGAGAGAGAGAGA
Organism: Aplodontia rufa; assembly: GCA_004027875.1. NCBI lineage: Eukaryota > Metazoa > Chordata > Mammalia > Rodentia > Aplodontiidae > Aplodontia > Aplodontia rufa. Next base: position 9,707 of record PVKS010022444.1, on the reverse strand, counting down.
TCTCATTCTGTCACTATCTCTATCCCCTATTAGTTTAGTTTCTCTGGAGCACTCTGATAGCATCAAGAATGACTCTTGATAGCATACAAAGGTGTTGGAATTATGTCTTCTATATTGAGTCTCCTTTTAGTGTGATCAGAGATTGACTTTAATTAGAATAATCTGGAGGTGCTTATTAAATATGCAGGTTGTGGAATCCTACTCCAAATCTAGTGAATTTAAATTCCTGGAAGGGCTAGGGAATTTTTCACTTTAATATTCCTACTGCTGCAGATTCTTACTATGTGCTACACTCATGGTAAAATACTGAAAAAATTTGATCTTCCAGGGCATATTGTCATATTTTTCATGATAGAGGTATCAAATTGGCACAGTGTATATGATGTATTAGATCATAGGTAAAGATAAATTGGATTGGGCTGGAGCAGTGGCTCGGTGATTATGGTGATTGCCTGTCATGCATGAGGACCATGATTGAAACCCCAGCACCACTTCAACTAAGTAGCAGAGCAACAAACACCAGAAAACCAAATAAAAACTGGAAAAAAATCTAAAAAAAATTGATTATCTCTTTCTCTCTCACTGTCCCCCTTAAGAAAAAAGATAAATTGGATTCATGCTTTCAGAATAAGATTTTTAAAAAACCCATCCTCTACCAATGCTTTATAATTCTCCTAGAAAAATTATTTCATATTTGTCTTTTCCTCAAACTTACAGCTCCTCACTGTTAGATGATAACCATCCTATTCCACTGAGAAAATGATAGGACTAAGAAACATTCATAATTTCATCACATTTGTGAACTCTTCTTCTGTAGCACACATTCTGTTTTTTCCTTACATTCATGTAAATAGACCACTCGTTCCTCTATTTTAGACCAACTCCTCCATCCCATTCTTGAACAGATAACCTGTGTTTCAATCATCTCAAACCACTTCAGACACACCAGACTCCATCATGCCTCTGTGTCCTTGCACATGTTCTTTAGTCTAACATATCCACCTCCAGTCTACCCAGGGAGCTGCCACTCAAACTTGATCATTTCACTCATCATATCCTTTTCTTTGAAGTTTTCCACGGTGAACTCTATCAGAAGGACCCATTCAAAATATTTTTACATCACTCTTTTCACCTCTAGTCTTAAACATGCCACGGTCTGGGACTACATCATTATTTATTGCTTTTCACATACAAAATATAGCATGATGCCTCACATCATAGATAATATTTGATAAGTATGTGAATGAATGAAGACCAGGGGAGATCAAGAACAACTATATCTTAGAGGGTACATAGACCAGAGAACAGTCCAGATGGTATAAATCTTTTAATCAATCAAAATAATTTTGTCTGTATGCTGTGAAAATGACCAATATAAGGATTTGTACATGGAAAGATGAATTTGCAGAAAGTGTACCTGATTATAGTTGAAAAGAAGGAGAGAAAGGAAAGGGGGGGCAATGATGAAAGAAACTTTCATAATCCATGAGAACAGAGTAATGGGGTGATAGGTGATGATAATCAGAGGAGAAAGAAAATGAGGAATTTGAGAAAATTTACAGGAGGAGAATATTTGCCAGAGGTTGACAACTAATTATTGTGGTAAAAGACAGCAATATGTTGAAGGTGGCACAAGATTTTACCTCAAGAATAGAGGGAAAGAAAGTAAATCTAAAAGAGGTAGTTTAGGGAGAAAAAAATGCAATTTTTTAATATCTGGACTTTGAAGGGCATTTAAATTCCAGTACACAGTTGGAAATTTCAGACTGATGATTTACTGAGGAACCACAATTGTAAGTGTAAACATAGGGGTCATCTAAAAACAAGGAAGAATCAAGGCTGTGTAATTGGATTAGTGTATCACACTGTTAATTTTATATAATACTACACAAAAATAGTCTCTCTTTCCAATCTAACAATGAATAATTTTATCTCAATTTTTCATATATTTCCTGAATTTTACAATCTTATTACTTAATGTTCCTTAAAATTACAAGCCTTTAAATCATGAGCCTTTGTCTCTCAACTGTCAAGCTGAAAATACTACTGATCTTTCAGCAGATCAGCACATACTTGTCTCGCAAGTATTCAGCTCCACAGAAACTACCTGCCTTATTGTGTACTTTTCTAATTTTTGCTCCATGCCCCTTCTCTCGATTTCTTTTCTTTTCTCTTCTATTTTTTCACTTCACTCTTCTTTTGTCTTCCATGAATTTTTATTAATTATTATTTTTCCTAATAATCTCTTAATGGGGATATATTTGTAATTTCTTGTTTTGACTAGTTTTATTTTTAAAGCTTTAACTCAGAGAAGATCTTCATAGACATTTGGGAAATTTTAAATTCTATCTCTATATTTTGTTTTTCATAACTTGTATTCTTTTTTTAAAGAGAGAGAGGGACAGTGAGAGAGAGAGAGAGAAAGAAAGAGAGAATCAATTTTATTTTTAGTTTTTCATTTGGCTTTCATTGCTCTGATGCTTCATTGTGTACGTGGTGCTGGGGTTCGAACTCATGCTCTCACGCTTGCCAGGCAAGTGCCCTAACTGCTGAGCCACTGCTCCAGCCCCAGCCCTTGTATTATTAATAAACAAAAAAATCTATTTTTTTAAAACATTGGTCAAATAAGACATTTTAGAGTTCATCCAGACACTATGATTTGAAATTAGGAAATGAATTCTGTGTTTTCAATTTTATTTCATTAAAATTGCTATAGGATTCCTTGTCCCTGTTTTTCATTTTGATTGTTTCTTATGATGGTTCAGATATTTGTCTGGGTTTTAGCTACCTTCAACTCATAAATACCTTACAAGCATAGAGTAAATAACTGCTTAAAAATAACAGATACTTCTCAAGCAGAGAAATCACTCAGTTTTTAACCAATGTCTGGTAGTCCACACATAAAATTCTGGAAAATCACATAAAAAATCACTGGGAAAAGATACTGAATATAAATTATATCTTGCCATAAAAATTCCTAGACATTAACTTCTTAGTGTTACTTCAGCAAGGATCAAAAACAAGCTTTCTTCTGAAGTTTTTACAATTCTATCATATAGGAGGACTAATTCTAACAAAAATAAACATAAAATTTGATTTTTAAATTTTACCTCCACTCATGGTGCCCTTTCCCTTCTTTTTAATCATTAAGCAAGCATTCATGCACCCATAAGCAATCACAAAGTTTACTAAGTTCTCCTAAAATGCATTTGCAGAATCAAACCTATTTCCAAATCCCTCCAAGGTCTGTTGTGTAACATGATTAGTGCCTCACTCTGAAAAACTAAATCACTGAATTAGGGCTTGGACCTTTCCTAGGTAACTAGAAGTTCCAAGAAACAACAGCTTAATCCTTTGAAATACTTTGGGTTAGAACTTTACACACATATCAAATGATGAAGGAGAAGGTGTGCTATAAACAAAATATTTTATCCAACCAATATGAAGGTGATGAACCTCTCATAGGCAAAACAAAATAAAGATGCTTCTCTTTTCTACTTTTATATGTGTGTAATCACTGTTTTACTGATATGAGATGTGACTAGTAAAAGAAAAAATGAGAGTTATAAAGAAAATATATACATTTAATAATATATATTTTAGGGAAATATATACATAAGGTATACATATATATTTATATTTCACAGGTATCTGAACAGTAAATGTTTCAAGTTAATTTTGCTATATTTTATATGTTTTAATGAGAACTTGTAAACAGAGAACAAACTCTTAAAATTTTGTCATTAATAATCATCATCCACTTAATATTTAACTTATTTCATTAGATACTTTAAAATAGATAGAACACCCACTAATGTGTATAATTATAATGCACAAATAAAAAAATTTAAAAATTGAAAATATCTATATATAGTGATGCTATTCTTATTCATGAACATCTAACAAATAAAGATATGAATTTATATATTATTCTACAGAGAAATTTATGAAGCAGTGGCACTGTGAAATTCAAGATAATATTAACGAAAGCTCTATAGAGAGCATGAGATGTTAAATAAGTTCAAGAAAAGGATTATTGGTACCACTACCAGCAATAATGCAGCATTTGACATACAAGAAAAAAAAGTTCTGTGTGTTACCTTCTCTTCAATTGAGAGCAGTCAGCCATTCATACCATTTTTCATTCATAGGATATTAAGTACCAGGCCACCTTTCAAAGCACTCCTGCACTAATTACTTAAAACTATAGATTGCAGACACAAGCACATGTCTGGAACAAGGTTGTCTCTATTCAACAAATCCAAAATACTGGGGAAAAATTACACTTTTCCCACCTAAAGTCTATTATTGTGTTTGCAACCCTTAGTGGGAGTCATAATGGGAAGATAATGTTGTTTCTATTTATGTCAAAGTTTTAGACAAGCAATTTTCCACTTACCTATACATAGTGTGCTGATATAATGGCTGTTGATATTAATAAAGGAAACTTCTGGGCCTCTTTGTCCTGATCAGTGGTTCTCAAGTAAATGTGCTATCCTCAAGGGTAATTAAGATTTTAAGGGCTGGGTACAATGTCAGAAAGTAATTAAAAGGAAACTTGTTTAACAAGTGTGATGACAGCTGTGGATCTGTGATCTTAAAGGAAGAAATATTCTCTTTGAGTTGGATACCTAGAAAAAAAACAATAGATATTACTTACATTGGTCATCTCAGAGACCCACCCAAGAAATATCACCACAGATGGATGAATCAGTGTTCTGACTCAGGTTCTAGACATCCTTTCACGGCATAGAGCTCCTCCCTGGTGATACTAGGTCTACCCATAAGAGCAGCCTCTGACAAATGACTTAAATGCAAGTTGTCCTGTTATACAGCATTACTCACTTGAAACATGAATGATTTAAAAATACTCGCTGGGTGCAGTACGGCATGTCTGTAATCCCAGCAACTCTGGGGGCTGTGACAGGAGAATCATAGTTCAAGGCCAGCTTAGGCAATTCAGCAAGACCCTGCTCAAAATAAAAAATGAAAAGGGCTGAGGATATTAGCTCACGGGGACTCTGGACATACTTCTGTAGAATGAATTTACAGATGTAAGTAGGTTGTAGAGTAAGAAATAGTTTTATTTTGGTAATTATTTACAGGAAGTAAAACTAGTCAGTCAAGAGTTTTTTTCACTAAGTGTGTTTGGATTAAATTTTTGAGTGTCACACCAAATTCTTATGAAAACAAAAACTCAAAAGGCCATTTACATATTTTGAACATAATTATGTAGATGCTTGGTACAGTAACAATTTCAAACTTCTAACGACACAGTCCATTCATTCATTCATTTTATAAATATTTATCATGTACTTCCTGGAGCTCCACATTGTTCCTAGTGGTGGGTGTACAATAATGGGTATAATAAAGTCATGGTTATGACTTTCTAGTACTTAACTTCTCATGCTTTCTCTAATGTTTTCAAGAATATATTTCTTCAATTGTGTATACCACTGCTACATAAATGTTTTCTGTAGGACCGAAAACAAACCTATGTATGTTTTCTTGATCAATGTCCATGAATAAGGATGAGGTAAAAGTGGACCTTGCCTTCTAATGGGAAAGAGAGAAAAGCACTAGCAAAACAGAGAACACATAGTCTAATCTGAGATACTTACACATGCTATAAAGAAAATTAAGAAGGGTGATTGGGCAGAAAGTTGAGTGTGGTAAGGTGTGGCTAGCTATAGGATGATCAGGAAAGCCTTTCCTGAGGAGGCAGCTTTGAGCAGAAAACCAAACGTTGATAGAGATTGGTGTAATTTATCTTCCTGAAACACATATTCATGATATTGCTCTATTTAAAATGTCTTTCAAACTCACTTGCTTTCTGGATAAAATACAAATTCCTTGGTTGCTATTCCATGTGCTTCAGAATGCCATCTTCTATTTTCCACACTGCCCCCTAACAGTATGGTATAGCAGAAGGGGCATGATAGGCATTACAATGCTGGACCTAACTGATAACTGTTTGACATGCATGTTTCTAATCTTTGGTTTCTCATAGGTGTAAATGTGAGATAACAGGACCACACCTGTAAGATTATTGTTTAAATTAAGACCATGTAAATCAAGTGCTTGGCACAATGCCCAGGACATTGTGTTGCATTGACAATGGCTTTAAAAACCTGACTGAACTTGAGCCATTTCTCACAGTACCCTGTCTTGAACAACAAATGCTTTCCTACCTTCATAATTTTATTCATGCTAATATTCCAAGATTGCCATTTTTACCTGTACAATGTTTATTGCCACTTTTTCTATCAAGTCTTGAATTTTATCCTCTTTGATTTCTTCCTTCCCTCATCTCTAATCAATTATTGCATTCAATATTCATTTTGGGTTTAATCATCTGCTGTGATACTGATTTCCAATTAAATTTGTCTTATGGATGTTCCTATTACGCCAGGAGCAAGTCACTGGAACTTGAAGGCAAGAACTATATCACATTTTTCTGTTTTTTCATATACTCATTAAAATGCTTAGTATCTTGGAGGTGCTCAATAAATAAATTGTGTATTTCAGATATATGATTAAAATTCAAAGTATATATATACCTCCTAAAAATGAATAAAACATTTAAAAAACAGTACTAATTAAATATAGGGGTTTTAATACAGCATTCATACTAGAAATACAGTAAATCAATTAACATATAAAGTGGTTAATCTTTTTACATTTGGTAATTATAGAAAAAAATAATAATGGTGCTACTAAAATATTTACTATTTCAAGATTTATTAAGAATATGGAGAAATGGACGCTCACTCATTGATGGTGAGTAAGGTAACAACTTCAGAGCACAGTTTGGCAGCATCTGCTTAATTTTAAAGTGGTCTACCCCATAACCAAGCAGTTTTACTTCTAAGTATCTATCCTACCATGTGTACCCAAAATTTGCATTTGTTACAAAATTTGTAATAGCAAAAATTTGAAATGATTATTAATTGATACAGGAATAGTTAAATAACCTATAGTATATCAATCTATGCAATGTTACGCAGGTATTAAAAAGAATAAAGTTATGGTAGATATTGTGGGTTGACTCACTAGTCCTCCATTTTAAGTTCTGTTTCCCTTGGAAAGATTAAATACTGCATCTTCCAGAGTCTAGCAGTTGGGGTTCTGTTTGCAAGTTAAATTCTGCTGGTTAGATGAAATTGGAAATGGAGAAGCAAGTCAGGGCCTTCCAAGGCAGCAGTGGTGCTCTTAGATTTACTAATAAAGTGTCATTGAGATGTGATGTCTCTTACAGAAGCAACTGCTCTTTATTCTGCAGCTCCTGGGACTGAGAAAAAATTTTAAAGTAGACAAAGACCAGTTCAGCTTACAGGTATCAGGAAGCTAGAGGGTTAATGTCACTGGTGCCAGATCTTAACTGTTGAGCTTAATTCCAGCTCAGTAGCTTCTCCTGGGTGTCAGTTTTCCAGTGTTCTGTGAATTATCCTTGAAATTAGCCTGATATCTACACCTCAGTCCTTCCAGCAATTTCTGAATAATATTTTCAAGTTTCTATCTGTTTAATATGCCTTTCCTGCTCTGAAACTAACAGTTATAAATCTAACTAAATATAGACATTCAAAAAAAATTGAGACAATTCCCCATGATCATGTAAGAATTCATACATGCTCAGGTATTTGATAGGTTAGCTATCTAAAGTACTAATTCTGCTTATGTTCTAGCATCCACAAATGAGAGAAAACATTCAGCCTTTGAGTCTCTGAGTTTGGGATAATTCACTTGGCAAAATTTTTTCCATCTCCATCCACTTGGCTGCAAATGCCATAATGTTGTTTTCTCTAATAGCCGAGTAGTACTCTATTGTATATATGTACCAGTTTTTGGATCCATTCATCAAGTGAGGGGCATCTGGGTTGGTGCCATAATTTAGCTATAGTAAATTGAGCTGCTACAAACATTGATGAAGCTGTATCTCTACAGTAAGCCGATTCTAGCTCTTTTGGGAAGATACCCAGGAGTGGGATAGCTGGGTCAAAAGGCAGTTCCAGCCCTAATTTTTTGAGGAGTCTCCACACTGCTCTCCAGAGTGGCTGTACCAGTTTGCAGTCCCACCAGCAATGTAACAGTGTTCCTCTTTTCCCACAGCCCCTCTAGCACCTGTCGTTGTTTGTAATCTTCATTTTTGCTACTCTGACTGTAGCGAGGTGAAATCTCAGTGAAGTTTTGCTTTGCATTTCTCTTATTGCTAGTGATGTAGAGCATTTTCTCATATGTTTATGGGCTTTTTGGACTTCCTCCATTGAGAAGCTTCTTTTTAGTTCCATAGCCCATTTATTAATTGGGTTATTAGTGGGTTTGTTATTTAATTTTTTGAGTTCTTTGTATATTCTGGATGTTAGCCCTCTATCTGAGGTGTAGCAGGCAAAAATTTTCTCCCATTCTCTAGGTTCTCTCTTGAGATTCTTGACTAAATCCTTAGCTGTGCAAAAACTTTTTAGTTTAATTGCATCCCATGCATTTATTGTGATTTTACCACTTGTGCCATTGGAGTCCTGTTAAGGAAGGCTGTGCCTACCCCTATGTCATGTAATGTCAATCCTACTTCTTTTTCAAGCAATTGTAGGGTTGCTGGTTTAATATCCAGATCCTTGAACCATTTTTATTTAATTTTTGTGCAGGGTGAATGGTAAGGATCCAATTTCAGTTGTCTACATATGGCTTTTCCATTTGTCCAACACCATTTGTTGAACAGACTATCATTCTTCCACACTATGCTTTTGCACCTTTTGTCAAGTATCAGATAGTTAAAGATATGAAGGTTCATATTAGAATCCTCTATTCTATTCCATTGGTCTTCCATTCTGTTTTGGTACCAATACCATGCTGTTTTTGTCACTATAGCCTTGTAGTACAATTTCAGGTTGGGAATTAGATGCCTCCTGCCTACTTCTTCTTGCTGAGTAATGCTTTGTCTATTCTGGGTCTTTTGTTATTCCATACAAATTTGAGTATTGCTTTTTCTATATCCATGAAGAATGATGTTGGTATCTTGATAGAGATTGCATTAAACCTGTATAGGGCTTTGGGGAAAATGGCCATTTTGATGATATTGACTCTACCTAACCATGAACATGGAATGTTTTTCAATATACTCAGAACTTCTATAATTTCTTTTTTTAAAGTTTGATAATTTTCATTGTATAGGTCCTTAGCATCCTTTATTTATGCCCAAGTATTTTATTTTTTTGGAGGAGATGGTGAAAGGGACAGACTTCCTAATTTCTTCTTCAGAGTCCTTATTGCTGCAGTATAGGAAAGCTGATGATTTATTGGTGTTAATATTATAACCAGCCACTTTGCTGAAGTCATTTATAAGCTCCAGAAGTCTCCTGGTTGAGCTTATAGGATCTTCTAGGTAGAGGATCATGTCATCTACAAATAGAGACAACTTGACTTCTTCTTTTCCTATTCGAATTCCTTTGATTTCCTTCTCTTGTGTGATGGCTCTAGCAAGAGTTTCAAGGACTATATTGGATAATAGTGGTGAATGTCGTGTCCACTCGCCAGCAAGGAAGACACGACACCGGGAATCTTCTTTCAGCAGTTTATTTAGGCCTTGGGTACAATCTTCTTCTTCTCCCCCCTCAGCCCCTGCTATTCCTTAAATAGCCCCAAAGCACCCTATGCAATGCTGCCACGTGGCTCCTTCCCATTGGGCAGCTCTCAAAGCCCACCAAATAAGG
>PVKS010022443.1:6548-33809 GCA_004027875.1 Aplodontia rufa | reverse complement strand
TTTTTTTAAAGAGAGAAGGACAGTGTGAGAGAGAAACAGAGAGAATCAATTGTTATTGAGTTTTTCACATGGCCTTCATTGCTCCAACACTTAGTTGTGTACATGGGTGCTGGGGTTTGAACCCGTGTACCTGAACATGCCAGGCAAGTGCTGTAACCGCTGAGCCACTGCTCCAGCCCCATGTGCTACATTCTTGATCCCAGCCAGTGTCCCTTACTGGGCTTGTTCTATATTTTGTATGTGTTGGATTGTGCTGAGCCTTTCAGAACCAAAGGTGCTAGAAGACTAGTGTGTCAATTCCTGGCATAAAACCTCACTAAGGGCAAAAGGCAGAATCAGGAACGCTGCAGTTTCAAAGCCAAACAGCAGGCAGAAAAGATGATGCTTCCCACTAGGTAGCAAGATTCTTATTGTTCATCTTTTCCCTTATCACTTTGGCTGCCAGGAAGCTCAAAAGTGTTTAATGCTTGATTTCCTTAGATGTTTTTAAAGATTCATTCCTACACCACTGTCACTTGACTTCCAACTTTTTACTCTGATTTCAAACCTCTTTGGAAACGTTTGGGTTATAAAATGCTTTTAAAGAAAATAATCATGCCTTTTGCCTAAAGATCTGATTGAAAAAGAATTGTCCTCATCATATTCGAAAGAACTGGCGACACGTTTGAACTTCTTTTGTCACCCTGACATCCCCAGGTGGGGATACCGTTGCAGAAGCAGGAAAGTCTTGCTCAGGAGGAGAGAAGATGCGATGGAATGAGCCAGGTGCTCTGTTTATTGAACGTGTGAACTTGGCAGGTTTTAACCTCCTTGGGCCTCAGTTCCCTCATTTACGAGGAGACCATCCTAGCCTGGGGAGTAATCGTGCAGATTGTATGAGCTAAGGCGTGTGAAGTGCTTGGTGTGGTGTCTGGTTCTTAGTGAATACGGACATAATAGCATTTTTGTAACGAGTCCTGCTCTGCATCAGGGGTCAACAAACTCTTTTCATAAAGATGGTAAATATGTCCAGCTTTGTGGGCCGTGCAGTCTCTGTGGCAACTGCTCAACTCTGCCTCTCGAGGAGGAATCTGTAGTTGAATGTGTTACAATAACACTTGATCAACCCTGGGCTGGATATGCCAACCCCCATTCCAGGGCACAAAGCTGGTTGGTAGTGTCTCAGTTCCCAGTCCCTGGGCTCTTGCTTTGGACCCACACTGCACACCCTCAGAAATCGAGACTGTGCAGTAATTACTTTTGCATACTGCCCATCTATTAGTTTTCTGAGTTGATTTTTTCCCCCAAGAGTCACACAAACGTGGAGTTTTCATGTCGAGAAGTTAGAATCACCGTGCCCACGTATCTTCCAATGTGCGTGGGGAAAATCTTTTTGAACCAAGGTATTCTAAAGCCCTCTTTGGGGAAGGCATTTTGGAGCCCAGGGCCACCAAGGAGTGGAGCCCAAATCTTGTCAGTATGGCCACTGCTACCGAGGATGCTGCCCAGGAGTGGAAGCTGAAATTTGGGATGGAAACCGGACTTTGCCTTAAGTTTTTCTGCTAACTGTGGCATATGGTCATGGAGTTAGTGGCTCTCAGGGAGGCATGCTGCAGCTCCAGGAGTCTCATAAAATAAACCATCACAAAACAAAAGGGAAAGATGGAGGAAGCCCTGTTCTTCCAGGTCAGAAGGCGGGCAGGAGGCTCTTCACTGTCCCTCCCCGGAATGCCCCCTGACACCCAGCGTTTTTATATTTCTTTAGTATATAGGGCATTTTCTTTTGAACTTTTTCTTCAGGCTAACCTTTTTATTTTGAGATAATTATAGTTGGAAGGATCAATACTGAGATTCCGTGTGCCCTTTACCTCGTTTTTCCCCGATGGCAGTATTTTGAGAAACTGTGGTGTGAACATCACATCCACATTGCTGACCTTGACTCTGCAGGCTTTAGGGGGAGACCGATAGGGTGGCTCACTAGCAGGGTGGCTCGTCCATTTCAGTGGCTCGCTTTTTCAAATACCACCTGTGGCTAGGAGTCCTGTTTCCGAGGGCACAGCATCTCCTGTTTGAACCGTGGCTATCGGAGCGTTGTTACTGACTGCCTTCCTAAGCTTCTTGAGGATGAGCACCTCACTGGTCCCACGAGGTAAATACTCGCTCATCATCTCACAGACATTGAACCCAAAGAATCACCTGGGGCCGACCGCAGAGTGCATGGTGTAGGCCGGCTGCAGCTATGATCGCATTGAAACCATTGCAGTCTGTGTTCTGGACAATGAAGAATAATGGCGTTGCTAACCGGCGTCCACCAATCGCATCACGTGTGGCCAAGTTGTCTGGGGAGCTGCTAAGAGTGGTGGGTTAGGGCCAGCTGCTCCCCAGCAACCTGGCTGCCAGGCTCTGTAGAAATCAAGGTGTCCATCAGATAGTGCTTCACACCGAGGAACGAGCTTCAGCGAGACCCAGGACGCCCAGTGCTCCATCCTTTCAGGTATCCTGACCACAACCTGCAGGAAGGATCGACTCAGGGTGGAACCAATAGCAGCATGTGTCAGGGTTCAGTGACTCTCACAGTCAGGATCAGACAACCAGAGTCTCCCAAACCAATGGCCTCATTCAGGACCATTGGGGAGGGGGTCTTGGGCACCATTCCTGGGGACTCAGGATTATCTCCCTAGTCACCCAAGGTGGGGATGACTGCTCATATAGCTCAGCCCATTCTCATGCCTCAAATGATGGTGATTATGTCGCAAGGAGGCCATTTGGAACATCCTGTATGCTAATTACTGTCACTGACTTATCAGCAAATCAAATGGCTATGCAGATTAGCAGAGTATTTGATGGGGAAATAGATGATTTGGGAGTTTGGCCAGTTATGCTAACTTATTACCTAAGAAGGACCTAAAGTTTGCCTCCCTCATCCAAACTCATTGTGTTGAAACCCTAATCCTCAGTGCCAGGATATTTGGGAAATAATAATTAGGTCTTGAGGGCAGAGCCCTCATGGATGGGATTAGTGCCCTTGTAAGAGGAGGCCAGGAGCTAGCCCCCGGCTTCACCATGCCAGGACACAGGAAGTGAGCAGGCCGCAACGCGGAAGTGGGCTCTCACCAGAGCCCAGCATGCCCAGCCCTCCAGAACTGTAAGAAGTATGTTTGTGTCATTTAGAAGACACCCAGTCTATGGTCCTTCCTTATCTCAACCCAAATTAAGGTACCGCCCCTGGTGTGCAAATGCCTGGTTAGGGCAGTTGATCGACCCCACCTGGAAGGCTTAGCCACAAATACAGCCCTTCCAGTGGTGGCTTTATGCTGCGTCTCTAATGTCTGTCAATTGTAGGCGCTGGGTGTTTCTTCACCACTTATGAAGTGGGGATAATGAGACCTACCCCAAGGGTTGCTGTTAGAGCTCAGCCGAAGGTATTGAGGGGAAAAAATAAAAAAGCAGCTCTGCTTTCTTCTCTCTGATTGCTGGGGGTGATGCCCAGGGCCGCACGCATGCTGGCCAAGTGCTCTACCACCTGAGCCACTTCCATAGTCCTTTTTTTTTTTTTTTTTTTTTTTTTAAAAAACAAATTGTTTTGGAACTGGGCCTCACTGAGTTGCCCAGACTGACCTTGAACTTAAGATCCTCCTGCCTCAGCCTCCTGAGAAGCTGTGATGACAGGCGGGTGCCACTGTGCCCAGCTTTCTCTGCCTCCATTGGCATCAGCAATGGAGCCACCAACCCTAGAGCCATTCTGGGGTGTTCCTTCTCTTGCTGGAAGGGCCCAGGCTTGGTTTTAGTTAGGGAGATGGTGGTAAGAAGGGCAGGTGTTGGGGGTAAACAGGAGGAGGAGGTCGGGAACTCACAGTTGAGCCCCTACTGTCTCATTGTGGGTGGCAATGAATAGGACCCCCCAGGGGAGGGGAGAGAGGGGTCTTCACAGAGAGAAGGGCCTTGAGCAAGGAGGAAACAGTGAGAGGCACTGTGTATGAGTGCAGGAGCAATTGGTGTGTACAACAGGTGTGACCTGGTGCAGGAAAGCCACCAAGCAGGGACACATTAGACGAGGAGGCGTTATGTGTGGAGGGGAATGGAAGAGGCAGATGCAGAGGTCCTGGGGCTGGGACGACTGTGGTATGTCACTGCAACACAAGCGGAGCAGTGTTTAGAGTAGGATGATGGGGGCGGTGGGGTGACGGATGAGGTCATGAGGTTGCAAGGACCAGAGCAGGATCTTCCAGGACAGGGGAGCAGTCTACTTGCTTCTTGGTTTCCGCCATTAGAATAGATTCTACTTTCGGATTCTGGCTGTCAGATGTGTGGTTCCATCTTCATTTTGCGGGTGAAATGAGGGCCTAGCCCCTCAGCTGTGTTGGCAGTCCCAAGACTCATTAGTTCACGGGCCCTTATTTCTCCATCTGCCAAAAGGGGAGGTGACAGCTGATGGCTCAGGTCCCTTGCAGCTTATATTGGGAGCAAGTTAGAGTTGAGGGGCGACTTATATGGCACCCTCTGAAGAACATTTAAGAAAGGAATTGAGGTTTCCTGCTGAGTTACAAGTGAAGTCCCTCCACATTTAGGAAATATCAGCTGTCCGCACATTACGTCCAGGTGCCTGATAATGTGGTTCTGGCTGGGAACCCCCACATTCTGATTTTGATTTCCTGGTGGTGCTTTTAAGATGACCCTGGAGAGGATCTGAAGTTCAGGGTAAGGCATTTAAAAAAAACTTAATGCCTTCCAATAGCTGATTTAAAAAATATGATATAATAAAAATTTTCCCACCTGGGGCTGGAGTGGTAGCTTAGCAGTTATGGTGCTTGCCTGGCATGTATGAGGACAAGAGTTTGAACCCCAGCACCATGTGTACAACAAAGTGTTGAAGCAACAAAAGCCGAATGAAAAACTAAATAAAATTGATTCTCTCTCACTGTCCCTCTCTCTTAAAAAAAAAATGAACAATTCTCCCTCCTACCTGTGTCTTGCAGGTACCATAACCCCTTCCTCAAAGGAAGTAAACACCTTTACTAGTGTTTGCATGTACAGGTTGGCAACCCTAACATGGTACTTTGATGTCCAAAATGCTCTGAAATCTGAGAAATTTTTAAGTTTTGATATGACGCTCAAAAACCTTTGAATTTTGGAGCATTTTGGATTTTGGACTCAGGTTGGGAATGCTCAAATGGTATACAGATATTGCAAAATAAAAAACCCTCTAAAATCTGAAACGCTTCTGGTCTCAGTTTGGATAAGGGATACTCACCTGATCATCCATAGGACATGAGCTATGTGATGGCTCAGATTTCATGCTACAGTTAGGAACATGGCTTTCACGTGTTCTGTGCCTCTTTCCTGGCTGCTGAAGGCCAACCCAGATCATTAGGAAAAGTGCCCCCTCCTTTTATCTGCTACATAATATTCTGTTGTACAAATGAGTTGCATAACTGTTTCCATGGTGACCTTCATAGGTTTGGGTTGGTATTATAGCAACAGGGGGCAGAAAATAATGTTGCAATGAATGGCTTAGAAATGGAATTGCTCCTCAGAGGGTATGTGAATTTGTCATTTTGACAGATGGGTGCTAAATGGGTCTCATAAAGTTGGTACTAATTGGCAAACACCAGCCACAGGTGAGAGGGCCAGCCCCCTGTCCCCTTGGCAGCATCGCACTCGCCGGGTGTGCCAGTCTGGAGGGTGGATGTCGTGTATCAGCAAGCGAGGCTGAGACTTATTCCTGTCTGACTCATTTGTGTTCCTTCTCCGGTTGCTGCTGCGCATACAGCTTTTTTTCTGCAGATATTTAATTGGTTGCACCTACTTGGACTTGATGTCAGAAAGGGAATTGTCATGGTCAGGTTCCCCCAAGGTCAGTGTAGCTCAGCCAGGGAGGGGCCTTGCAGGTTCAAGGTCCCTAAGGCAGTGGAGAAGATCAGAGCTGAGTCCCACTTGTCCTGTATGCACCTGCCACAGCCCTTGAGCAAGCTTCCTGTGTGCTGCACCAGAGAGAGCAAGTGGTCCTGATGTGCTGGCACAGTGCCAGAGCCACCTGCAGTCACTGGCTAACAGAACCTCCTGGCTTGTCCCACCCCTCTATCAACTCGGCCGTAGGCTCTCTAGCCACTTGTCCAGTGGGGATCAGACTCCACATTACTGACCTGACTGCCTTTGGTTCATTCCTTTGTCATTTATATAGCGGCACACCGGCAGTGCAGTGGATACTTTCATAGTTTGGGGACCACAGAAGAGATCACAATGGACAAATGCCACCCTCACTGAGCTTGGTGGGAAGGAAGTAGTATATAAAGTGCTAGAGCAGAATTCCCGAGTCATTGCACACATTTCCAATAGCATAGACTCGGTGGGCGCACAAGTCGCCTGGGGGATCTTGTGAGGCTGCAGATTCTGTTCTGAACACCTCAGGGAGGTTCTGATGCTCTGCGCTTCTGATGAGCTCCTGGTGAGGATCTGCTGCTGTAAGAAGCAGCTCCCTGGAAGGTGCTATTTGCAATGGAGGCAGTAGAGCAGGGTGAGGGACCCATGGTGCTGCTGGTTGGGTGGTTGGAATATCACCTAGGCTTCTCAGCAAAGGCCTCCCTGAGAAGGTGACATGTGGCTGAGGAGATGAGGAAATGAGGGCTTGAAGACCTGAGGCCACTCTGAGGCCTTGAGGCAGCAGGAGAGGCCTGGTTGGTTCGGGGACTAGCAAGGTGAGATGGCTAGAGTAGGGTGGGGGACAGATGGAGTAGGGTGTAGAGGTGGGGAAGAGGACAGATGTGGCACTGAGTCATAAAGGTCATAGGGACACCAATGACCCCAGTGTGGTCTCATTCTCAAGTCCAAGACAAGGCTAGAAAGCTTAGGTCACTTGCCCAAGGGCCCAGAGCTGGCCCTGTCACCCAGGCCCTCGACCCCAGGTTTTGTGCTCAGAGGTGCTAGGTGTAGGAACTTTTCAGTCCATCTAGACATTGATCTGTTATTTTGAAATACAGGTGGAGCCTCGCTATCAGAAATGCTTGGGATCAGAAGTAGTCCAATTTTTCCAGAATTTGGGGTATTTGCATATACATAATGAGGTGTCTCAGGGATGGGACCCCAGTCTAAACATGAAATTGATTTATATCTCTCATATCTCTCATAGCTTGAGGCTGTTTTATATAATATTTTTAGTGCACCTGCATTTTTCACCTTGACCTGTCACATGAGGTCAGGTGTGGACTTTGCCCCTTGTGGTGTCGTGTTGTGGATTTTACAGCATTTTGGATTTTGGGGTTAGTGATGCTCAAGTACTGGGTGCCCAAACCGGATTGGGGAAGAGGGTGAAAGGCGGAGGGTGAACTCTGAGCTGGGCTGTTGTGAGGAATCCGTGCACAGAAATCACGCAGCCCACTGCCTGGGACTCAGTACTTGCTCAGGGCTCAGTTGATCACAGTCAAGTGGACACGCCCACCTCTGACCCAGCATCAGAGACTAAGGCACTGGATGCGGTGAAAGCTGTCCAGTTCTCCTGAGATCTGGTCCCCGCTCTTGCTCCAGCTCCTCCTTCTCCTGCTTCACCTGCCTGCTGCCTCAGGGGTGCTGGTCTCCCTCACACATTCGTTATGGCCACAATTCCTCAAGGGTCTAATGCCACACTGCTGTTCACCACGGGCTCAGTCTGGGAGGCACTGAGAAGGTGTCACAGGTGACCCTGGAGCATCTCAGGTCTCCAGGGTAACTTCAGGAGGGCCGTTTGCTTGTGCTGGACCGAATGGAGTTGCTTACTTTGCTTCTTAATCACGTTTCTTCCTTAAGGAGAGGGAATCGTATTCTCCTCTCAGTATTGGAAAAGCATTTCTCGGTTTCTTGAGATGTGAGCTATTTCATCAGCGAAGCGCAACTTCCTTGCAGCCATAGCATGAGGGTCCTCTGTGGCTAGATTGTGCACAGTTAAGATCAGGGCAGAAAAACTTGTAAAGTTAATATCTGCCCAGAAAGGTTGGTAGCAAGAAAGAATCAGATATCCTGGTTTGAAAACAGAAATTGGCCAGCTTGTTTAAATTCCACTTAGGAAATTTAACTATGGAAAGTGCTTGCTGCGTTTCAGGACGTGGGACATTTGTGCACCCATGTTCACAGCAGCTTGATCATAGGAGCTGAAGGCTCCTCAGGTGCCTCTTAATGGACGAATGGACAGATGAATGTGGAGTATTCAAACCCTGGAATATTGTTCAGCTTTAAGTAGGAAGGGCATGCTGATACTTGCCACTCTGAGGACATTATGCCGAGTGCAGTGGCAAATCATGAACAGACAAGCACTGTTTATTTCCACTGATATGAAGTACCTGGAGCATTGAATTCACAGACACAAAGCCGAATGTGGGCTGCTGGGGGCTGGAGGGAGAGCAGGGAGTTAGTACAGAGGGTCGGTGTGGGAGGGCAGTCCCACAGGTGAACACAGGTGATGGTAGCAGAACAATGTGAATGCACTGATGTCATCAAACCGTAGGCATATCTCACCAACTTTCTACAAGTTAAAACTGTACGTTGCACCTCCAAATTGTGACAAGCAAAGGAAGTTCGTTTATGCCACCTTGGGTGGCCTTTGGTGGAACAGATGAAGCGGAAGTGGATCTTGCCAATGGGACTCCGTATAGTGCAAGACCAAGTGTCAGCGGATGTTTGTTTTTACAAAGTCACCTTCTGAGGACATGCTCCAGGCAGGCTTGCTCTTTGAGAATGCTTTGCCAAAAAAATGTGGAGTGGAAGGACAAATTACAGTTGGTTCTTTTCTATTTAAAATGTTCTCCTCTTTCTAAAAGTGTTTTCAGTTCTACCTAGAGGGTGATTAAGGTAGAACTATCGTGTGGGAACTCGAAGAGAAAAACACAGAGTATTCAGATAGGCCAGCTAAATGCTTGCAGTTGGAACAAAAAATTTTTTTTCCTCCATGTAAAGAGTAAATGGAGGTGACCCGTTATGAAACAGGTTTATTTTTAATTATGGTGACCCTTGGCAGTGGCAGATGTAATGCCGTGAGGTTCGCTGTTGGGCCACCTGCTGAAATCCTGCTACATGGAACAATGTGGTGCTTACTGAGCCCCACGTGTTCCGCAGGTGCTGGGGGCTGGTGTGCAGGAAGGGCGGGCTGTGTGGCAGGACCGCCCAGTGGCAGACTCAAGTGTCCACTACCATCTGGACACCTACTGCTGGGCATCCAGTAGCATCCCCAACTTCACATGGTCCATGCAGAGCCCGTCCTGTCCTCCCGCACCCTCCTCTGTGCTGGCCAGCCCTCACCATCGCAGCCGCTCACCAGCTGTCCAGACAAGCAACACAAGCTCTCCTCCCTCTGCCCATCTGGCCCATCTGCCTCCACAACCCAGCCCCAGCCTGGCTGCTCTGCTTCCCTCTGCTCAAAGCAGCCCCAGCCTGGGGCCATCCTCTGTCTTGCATGCTGAGGGCAGATCTAACTGGGGCGGCTTGTCTAGTCTTGGAGGCTCCTCTGCAGAGCTCAGCTAGCCTGGCACAGAAGCCCCCACTGTGTTCCCTGCTTTCCTTTCCCCCTATAATCCAGTACAGTAGGGTGGCTTCTTAAGCCCTTCTAAAATGTTATTGAGTGTTACCGCACACAGAGAAATGCACATGTAATGTGAAAGTACATATAACAAGCAACGCATGTAAGCACCCGTGTAATGACCTCACAGGTCAAGAAGCAGCCTTGCCTGGCCCCTGCCCACTCCAGGAACCACCGTCCTACCTCGATGCCCTACCTTGCATTTCCTAAACTAGGTGGAGCTAGTCTGGTTTTACCTTAGGAAACATCTTCATGTCTTACTAATATACAAACACGCACACCTGTGTTTTCTTTACTCAGCATTCTTAGTTTTGTTCCTGTCCTCCTTGTAGCTTTGGTTCATGTTCACTGTGATTATTTCCTCAGTGGAATAGTGCGCGGTTCATTCACTTGCAGTTGTTAGATATTTGGGTGGTTGCTTCCTAAGTACTTCTAGAAACATCCTCCTTCGCGTGACCTGGGATGCCTGCTTATGTTTCTGTTGAGTGACGTGTAGAAACAGAATTGTCAGACCATACAGCCGAGCCGTCTCCTAAGCATTTGGACCAGTTTACATTTCCTCTAGCTGTATTCGGGAGTTCTAATGTCTCTATAACCCCACCAGAAATTAGCAATGGTCACTGTGTTAGTCAGTTTTTCACTGTGAGATGCCTGAGAAAACCAACTTAAAGGAAGAAAGGTTTATTTGGGGTCATGGTTTCAGAGATTTTAGCCCACAGTCAGCTGGCGCCATTACTCTGGGCCTGAGAGGAGGCAGAAGATCATGGCGGAAGGGTAGGGCAGAGGAAGGCTGCTCAGTTCATGCAGCCAGGAAGCAGAGACAGGAGGCAGGGAGGACCAAGACAAGAAATACCCTTCCAGCTCACTCCCCTGTGACCTGCCTCCTCCACCCATGTCCCACTGCCTATAATTTCCACCCCCTCTCAGTAGCCCATTCCGCTGTCAATCCACCCATGAAGTCAGCACCCTCGTGATCCAATCACCTCCCCAAAGACCCACCCCTGAACGCTGCTGCTGTGGGGACCAAGCCTTCAACAAATGAGACTTCACGGGGCGTTGCAGATCTAAACCACAATAGTGATTTTTTTTTTTTTAAAGAGAGGACAGCAAGACAGAGAGAGAGAGAGAATGAATCAATTTTTATTGAGTTTTTCACATGGCTTTCATTGCTCCGACACTTAGTTGTGTACATGGTGCTGGGGTTTGTACCCATGTACCCTTCCTTGACTTCTTTAAAAAAAATTTTTTTGAAAGAAAGAGAAAGGGAGTCAGAGTCCACTTTATTTTTTTTTTTTGTTTTTCCGACACTTAATTGTGTATGTGGTGCTGGGGATCAAACTCGGTTCCTGGCACATGCCAGGCAAGCACTCTTGCTGAGCCACAGCTCCAGCGTTTCTTTAAAAATTTTTTTTAAAAATTATCTCATTTAAAAAAACGGATGCATAGTGGTTGTACATTTTTAGGGGGTGATAATTCAGAGTGATAATTCAGTATGTATATGCAATGCGTAATGCTCAGATCAGTGTAATTGGCATTTCCATTTCCTTACACGCTTATCGTCTCTCTTCCTGTTTTCTCATAGGATCCAGTATCTTTTCCCCAGCTCATTGCTTATATGAAATACCTCTTTTTATCTTTTGCCTATTTTTCTAAAGGCTGTCCTATTGATTCGTGGAAATTTGTATGATTTTACAAATTCTTTCATTTATGCTACAAATACCTACCTGCTAGTCCGTGGTAGGCTTTCTTTTTTTCTGTTGAGGGTGTTCTTTTGAGGAGAAGAAATTTTAATTTTTAATCTATTCAAGTGCATCAGTCTTTTCTCAACATAGTTAATATTTCTTGTGATTTGCTAAAGATTGATTCCCTACTGATGTTGAAGGTAAGCGCCTACTTTATCTTCCAGAAATTCTGCAGTTTCTCATGTTGCAATTAACTCTGCTGTTCACCTGCTGTTTATTTCTGTGAATGTCACTTTTTTCTGGTGGACAAAACCAATTGTTCCATTAAATGCAGGGTGACCCTTTAAAAATGCAAATCATGTCATTCCTCTGTTCCACCTTAATCAAAGGTATTAAACCCTTGGGTGGCTTCTAGGCCCCATTGCCTTAAGTTCTGCTTCTTAAACAGGCCAAGTTCATTTCTGCCTCAGGGCCTTTGCTCTTGCTGGTCTGTTTCCCTGGAATATTCTTCCCCTGAGTTTTGTATCTTTTCTGTCAGTATTGCCCTACCCAGAGCCTTCCCTGTTTATCCAATAGAAGCAGAACCCTCTCTATTGTTCCCTCTTCTGCATTAAAAGCATTGACTACTCTGAGTTATTTTTCCTTTAATTTCTTTATCTCTTGCAGTAGAGTAGCAGTTCTCAGGAAACAGAGATTTGTTTATCCCTGGTCCCAAAGCAAAACCCAAGTACTGGTAGGCACCATTCACTATTGAATGCTTAAATACATAAATCAGAATTTTGTGAAATGAGAAATTCTGTGAAAAGAAGGTCACCCAGTACAATAAAGGACTTTTGTGAAAATTGAAAGGGATGTCAAAGTATAATGTGAGGATTTTCCTTGTGTATTAAACAGTTACACAGTGCTAGCACATATCAGGCATTGTTTAAAATCACTTCCAAAATATGAACTCATTTAATTCTCATAAAAACCATTTGGAGTAGGTATTATTATTGTTGTCCTGATTTTGCAGATGGGGAAAATAAAGAAGAGAGGTATTGGGGCTGGAGTGGTGGCTCAGTGGTTATGGTGCTTTCCTGGAATGCAAGACGATGCAGGTTCAAACCCCAGGACCACATACATAACGAAGTGTCAGAACAACGAAAGTCACATGAAAATCTAAAATAAAATTGATATTCTCTCTCTCTCTCTCCATCTCTCTCCCTCCCTCTCTCCTCTCTCTTCCCTCCACTGTCCATCTCTTTTTTAAAAAAGAGAGAGAGAAACACTTTGTATGCTCAAGGACACCTAACTGGGACACGCATGAGCTGGGATTCGTTCCCAGGGAGGATTTGTGGGAGATGGAGGTCTGAGAATGTGCCTGGGAAGAACAGGAGGGAGAGCCAGTGTCTCTAGGAATTGCCACCTTATGTACCCAGTGAGCATGGGGGTTTCCTGCAGCTCACAGGTCTCCCAGAGACTTACCAACCCCGGAGAAGGATCTCAGGAAACTCATGCAAAGGGGGTCCCTGCAGCTGTCCCATAGAGCACAGCACTGACGAGCTTCACGTGGGTACAGCCTGCCTTGGGCATCATTAGAAACGTCCATCATTAGTGTTCTATGGAACATATTTTTTGGAAATAAATTCATTGGGATAAACAGTTATGTTTATTGAAAAGCAAGGGGGAAAGACATGCAAACACAATAATGCACATTAAGATCTGGGTTTGTTGCTTTCCAGTAATTCTGCTATAGATGAGCGTTTTGAAACCTAGCTGATGATATTGAATAGTTTCCTATCCTGATTTTTCTTCCACTTAGCATTTGATTCATAATTAAACTCTGTTTTGTCACCTTAGTGAAGATCGCTTTCCTCAATTGCATTACATCCTGCAGAGAGACTGTACCACTGAGTAAATTAAACCATTTACTTGAATTGTTAGATTTCTTGGTTGTTTCTAATTTTTACTTTAATAGTGTCAAGATAAATGTTTTCTGTGAAAAAGCTATTTAAAAACATTTACAATGATTTCTTAGGATAATTTCCTGAAAATGGAATTACTGGAGCAGAGTACACATATTTTTTAAGTCAATTTTATTTTTATTTTTTCATCTGGATTTTTTTTTTTTGGACACAGTTGTGTATGTAGTGCCAGGGTTTGAACCCATGTCCTTGCATATGCTGGGCAAGCGCTCTACCACCGAGCCCCCGCTTCAGCTCATTTTTTAAGGCCTCGATCCATCAAGCCACTTTCCAAAAGCATCATGCCAGTTCACCATCTGTGGAATATAAAACCGTCTCATTTTTAAACACACCCACTTCTAATTAGAAGAGTCCACTCAAGTTGGATAATTGGTACTGTGATTATTTTTCATATGCTGATCATTAAACAGATCTTCCAAGTGCAAAAGCAAGACTGCTTATTGGTGAAAATCATTCTCATTTCAAATCTTGTAGCCTCTCCTTTCTGTGAAGCTGGTGTGTCTGCTCCTTGTCTGCCTGGCCTTTGTCCAGGCGAGTGCGTACACGTTGTCTAACAGACCGAGGAAACGTTCATCAGAGACTGAGATGCAGTGACTGCTGGTGTCGGGGATTCATCTCCAAGTGGGGACACATCAAAGTCGAGTCCTGGGTGTTGGGTGCCTCCCTGCCAGGCTGAGCCCAGTTTTCCCTTCTGTTCCCAGCTGAGCTAATAGGAAACAGGACTTAATTTCCCCCAGGTCATCTGCATTTTAATAGCATATTGAAGAATCCAAACCTCCAAAGTCCACAAGGAAAAGTCTTAAATGAAGGAGGAAATATTGAATGAAGGTGAAAACGAACCATTTCCCAAGGTTGGCCAAGACATTTTGGTCAGAGGCCTACCCAGTATTTCAGGCGAAAGCTTCATGTTTCTGTGGTGCACACGGTTTCCAAAGCATGGACGCATGGACCCCTGACGTTTGATCCTCGCAGAAGCCCCAGGGGGCAGAAGGGAGATTCCTGTTTGAGTTTATAGGAAAAACCACACCCCATCCGACAGGTGGCAAAGCGTCCTCCTGGGGAAGCCGGGTGCTCAGTGACTGCTGTCTGTCACTGCTCTGGATGTGTGAGGCTTCTGAAGATGATTGTTCCTGTCACCTGTGTTCGTGATGCTGGCACACTGTGTGTCCTCTGGATCGAGTCACTTCCTGGAGTCACCCAGCTGGTGTGCTGCAGACGTAATCTGGAAGGGCTGTCTCCTTTGCACCTCTCACACGTCCAGGTGACCACAGAGGCTCCTTTCGGTTTCTACTGCAAAAGTCTCCACTGCCCGACTCAGCTGCACAGCATTACCCGTGAACTTCAGAGGATGAGATGCTTTATCCTGTTTGCACAGAGAACAAGCAAGCTTTTGGGGTGAAAGGGGACACTAATCTCAAGGACACGGTGTTGCTGTATCCCCGCAAGCCCTGGCGCCTCGGCCTCCAGGATGGAGGCGCTGAGATGTGTGAAGCCACAGACGTCCCTGGCCAAAGTACACCAGAGGCCCTGAGTGCTGCAGAGGCCTCCCACGGTTGACAGTGTTCCCGCAAGCGTGTCTCGGCTCAAGGATGTTGGCTGATTATATAAGAATGTTTTTTTTTTGCTGAAGATAGCATTCAAAAGTGCAAAAATGTTCTCTTTGCTAGCTAAAAAAAAGTTTTTAAAAAAAATGGTCTTTGGCTTCATGTATTCTCTTTGGGACATGTGATGTAGAGTAGAGAGGAAGGAGTAGGAGGGAGGGGCCTTGGCCAGGTGAGAGGGAGGGGCAGCTGAATTAAGATTTTCATAAAGAGAATCAATCTTATATATTTTTTCACCTTTTTTAAGTTTTCCTGACATTTAGTTCTGTACATGGTGCTGGGGTTTGAACCTGTGTTCTTGTGTGTGCCGGGCAAGCACTGTACCTCTGAGCCACTGCTCCAGCCCCTGAATTAATTTTTTAAAACTCATACGGCTTCAGGTACCTGAATTCCTAGTTGCTAAGTCACTTTGTGAAAATTAAAGTCAATGAAGGTCAAAGTGGAAGGAACAGAGTGCAGGGAGAGAGGTTTTCAGGTGGCAGAGTGGCTTGCTTGAAGTCTTTTGATGACAGTCAAATTGGGTATTTCTAAGTGTAGGTGACAGCAATAAAATGGACTGGAGCCCTTGCCTGCATGGAGGCAGAAACAGGAAGCACATGTGCTGAGCACTGGGGGGGGAGGGGACAAACAGAGCAGGGTGCCATATAGGTAGATGGGACCAGAGGACTGCCTTGGCGTGGAGAGGTAGCTGTGTTGTTTTGGGGCCAGATGACAAGCGCACCTTGAGTGTGTTGCCTGACATTTCCAAGGGTCCTGTAAGGAGGAGCCAAGTGTCCAGCTGGTGGTTGGAAATGGAACCAAGGAGGTCAGAGAGACAGGAGCCAGCTGTAGGATCTGGGACAGGGGTAAAGACAGCACCATGGGAAATGCCCTATTTAGGGACCCAGAGGAGGACTCCTAAGCAAGGCCTGGCTCCTAGGTACCCAGGCAGTATTTGCTGAGGTCATGAATGCTGCTGTGTTCTGGGGTCCTGGGGTTCAGAGCAGGCATGGTTTCCTGACTATTTGGGTGATGAGGCCTAGAACTTTCTGTCCTTCCTCGCTTGGGACAGAATTCAAACCCTAGGCCTAGATTTCCTCATGTGGCCCTAGATTGGACTGGCCCTGGCATCTGACCCCAGACCTGGACTTCCTTGTGCAACCCCAGCCTGGACTGGCCCTGGTGTCTGACCCCAGGCCTCTCATGGACCCTTAGGCTCTGCCACTTGGGCTCAGCCTGCTTCTCTCCTGTCTGGCTGCCAGGGTCTCTGGGGAGTGAGCCTCAGCTCCATTTGCAAGGTGCCTGACTGGTGAGGCCTTGACACCTGCCCTCTCTGGGCTGGGCCATCTCTGCCTCCAGCCCCTCCCGGTCCCTGTGCTCCTCTTCCTCACCAGCCTCCTCTCTCTCCAGCTCTCCAGCTGTGAGCTGGGCTCTTCACTATTTGGCTCCTGACACCCTGCAGCAGCAGGAGTGCATGCTAGATTAGCAGGGCAGCTGTAGGTTGGACGGAAACCCTGCAGAGGCACATTCCCAATGCATCCGCCTGGCATCCAGAGGACAGATCTAGGGGTCATGCCAGAGATGGCCATTAGCTGAGGAGCTACTGGAAATGGAAGCCCCATGGCAGTGACAGTCCCCGAGGCAGTGCTGGCATGCTGTGTCACCAGAGTCTGTGTCCATAGTCACTCTGCTGTGTCTGCAGAGCTTTCTGGTGCCTGGCCCCAGATCAACTGGGTCAACACATTTTGGTCAAAAGCTTTTGCAGAATGAATGTGCAGAGAGACGTCGCAGCTCTGGGCAGAGTCTGCAGTGCCATTGCTGCTAGCACACGCTGGATACCTACTGTGTGCCCACCACAGTGCTGGAAGGCGGCATACTGTGAAGAGCCCAAGAAGAGGGGCTCGGCCTGGCTGGGCTGTCTCAGCGGGTGTCCCCCTGCCTCGGCCAAGCCCTAATGAAACTCGGAGTGTGGCAGTAGGTCTTAAAAACTGATGAAGAAGAAGAGAGAACAAATGGAAGGGGGGAACCCTTTCCACTTTTCAGTCGCTCAACTGCTTCCCCCTGGGGGAGGTGACATGAGGTCCAGGAGTCAGATGGGCTGCGTGGCTCCAGGTCTGTACCCAAAGGACCAGCCTTTCCCACCAGAGTTACAGAGACTGCTCTTCCTCAGAGGATATGGGGGCTGAGTGTGGGCTCAGAGAGTTGAGCTGTGCAGCCCACCGTGAACCTGTTCCCCAAGACTGTCCCAGGCCAGCCTGTGTGCCGTGCTCAGGCAGCCACCGGCACATTGCCAGTGACTTGGACTCCCAGAGCACTCTTGAACTTGATTGGGTTGCTTTAAACCCAGGCCACTCTACCACTGAGTCACATCACCAGCCCTTTTTATTTTTTATTTTGAGACAGGACCTCACTAAGTTGCCGAGGCTGGCTCTAAGCTTGCAGTCTCCTGCCTCAGCCTCCTGAGTCGCTGGGATTACAGGCATGCACCTCCTTGCCCGGCTGAACTTGATTTTACATGGTGCTAGCCACAGAGACTAGCAGAGCACAGGGGCTGCAGACATGGGCGCCCCCGCACTGTCCTCCGAAAGCTCTGACTCCCTACCTCCCGGCTTTGGTTGAAGTCTTCACCACCCTTAAGAGGAAGAAGCTTCTCAGCCAGCAGACTGGAGCTCCCTGCTGCCCAGCCATCGTCTGCATGGGATTCCAGCCACGCTGACCCCCACATGCTCCCACACGCTCCCCAGGTCACCTCAGCCACTTCCCATGGCTGCACGTGGTGGCTCCTCCACTTGGCACCTTTCCCAGCATCCTGCTTCTTCAGCTCCTCCACACACGACACCTGTCCCCAGAGACACCCCCACTCCCAGCCAGCTATGCTCTTTTCCTCTACGGCCTTCATACCTAGTTAGATTATAATTATTAAGTGTGTCACGTAATTAGCTTATCATAATTCGATGTCTTTCCAGACAGGCCACAGGTGCCTCAGCTCCCTGCCTGGCCAGTGGCGGGCAGGTGTTGGCCCCAAGTCTGCACCACGTTAATGGTGTGCGTGGTGGCCCCTCCAGGCAGGGCCCTCTGCTAGGCTCCTGGGTGCCGAGCAGGCTAGGAGGGACCAGAGGAAGGGGGGCTACAAAGGGAAGGAAGTGGGGTGACTTCCCTGGAGGACAACATTAAGGAAGAGGCAGAGAAAGCTCAAATAGCTACCCAGAAACACACTGGGTAAACACAGGTGTGTACATAGCGGCGGCTGTGCTGGTGGAGGGAGGAGGTGGGGACGGTGGCTGTGGGCAGCAGGAGGTGACTTTGGAACGCACAGGCTTTCCTGCTCAGGCCTTCGTAGGCACAGGAGATGGAGCAGCAGAGAGGGAAGATGGAAGAAGTCTGTTCCCTCTGCCAGGAAGCTCTTCCCTGTCTTTGCGAGGCTGGCTCCTCCTCCTTCACATCTCCCCTCCAAGATCCTCCAAAGAACCTGGAGCCTGGCCACCAACCCTATGACAAGCCGCATCAGTGGCCAGGGCTGGTGGCTCCTGTTTGAGTGTCTGACTGAATCTCAGGTGGCATCTGGCCAGGCTCAGAGCTTAGAGCATCCACAGACTGAACTCATCTTGGGACCTCCCCCTGTCCCCTCAGCACCCTCTCCTGTTCCCAGTGCACTCTGGGAGTCCCTTTCTCCGCCACCCTCTTCCCTCCCCATCCTTGCAGCTTAGTTTCCTGGTGCCTCCCCCTGAAGCCCTTCTGGATGCCCCCCATCTGAAACTGGCTCTCCTCCCTGGGCACTGTCAGGCTGCTTGGCGTTGACATCCTCCAGGTCTGTCCAGCTCCCGCTGCCCCACTGCCACCCCATCTTGGGTGGGAGCTCCCTGAAGGCAAGGGTCACTTGCTTGTCATTTGGCTTGCATTGCCTGGCATCTGCTGGGGGGAAATGTTTGCGTTAAAGTGAAGTTCACCTCGCAGGCTATTGGAGTGTTGGTGGGAGATGGTCTGCAGGGCTCCAATAAAACTGAGGCCGTCCCAAGCCTGCAGTGGCCTTGGCGATCCCCTTTCTGGAAAGGAAACTTCTGAGTGAGCTCTTAGCTCACGGTCAAGGCCTTTGTGTCTGACTTGGTCCACCCAGAGGACTTAGGTGGACAGCCCCATGGGCTCCTGATTTCTCACTCTGAGGACGGCTACAGGCCTCTGGGGACTGGTTTGCATTCTCTCTCCCTCCTAGACTTGTCCCCAAGCGGGAGACCCATTGTAGCCTCCTACTTACACAGTGACATGTTGGTGGCAACCAGTCAGTGACATGTTGGTGACAATCAACCTCCCTTTCCAGCACCTTAAAATCACCTGTGACACCAAGGCCCCCGAGCAGGTCAAAGATGATTCACAGAAGCAGCTCATGTTTATTGGTCTATTACTACATATGGGTCACTAGTCTTGGAATTTCAGGTATCCTCTCTGTTCATCCTCACAATAAGTCTTGGGGAAACTGAGGCAAGACTGAGCGTGTGATGAACTCCCTCAGGAGCACATGGTATAAGCAGCTGGGCAGTTGAGGCCAGCGCCCACATTCAGGCCACCGCTCCAGCGTGGCAGGTCAGCCGGCCTCAGCTGCCCAGGCTTTTCGTGGGTCATGCATGCTCATTTTACAGGGGCACTGAGAAGTCAAGAAACCACAGCAACGGCTGGCCGAGGCGGGAGGAAGGCTTGCTTTTTCTACTGGATGTGCTGCCCTGGGAGCCGCTGATCCAAGGGCCAGGCCTTTGGGAAGGAGGGAATGCCATGCATGGAGGGGCCATGGAGCTGGCTGTGCTCCAAGACCTCCCTGGCGGGCAGGTGGTCCTGGGGTGACCCCGTTGGAGCGCACGCCTCCAGCAGAGGAATTCGTTAGCCATGAGCTCCAGGTGGGCAGCTCTGGTGCCTGGCCTGCATGACAAGGTCAGGCAGCCTTGTTCTGCAAGGATGGTGGCTGGAAACGATGCTGTGTCCCCCTGCAGAGGCGAGCATGTTGACTGGCGTCAGGTTTGAGTGGAGTGCATGTGCGGGGCTTCCCTGTGAGTTCAGCACTGGTAGGGGAACCTCTCTGCTTTGAGGATCCTCCCCTGAGGTTCGGAGCTTAGAAATGAATCGCTGGGGCCCACGCAGCCTTGGGAGGTCTTCATGAACGGCTTGGATGACAGAACCCCCGCTAATGTGGCTCAATGCCTTTGTCAGCCAGTTAACAAGGCACCTGGTGATAACTCTCATTTGACGGGTTTCACAGGCCTTGTCCTGTTAGAATTTTAAAACAAACCTGGAGTAGGCAGGGCAGGGGTGTTCATTTTGTTTTCTTCTTCAATTCAATGCACAGAGAGTCCAAGTAACTCCCCCCCGCCCCCAGGTCTACAGCAGGTCAGCAGCAAGCCTGGGCTCGACCCGGGCCTCATGCTGGCATCAGTTTCTTCCCAGCCTCCTGACTGACTGAGGACTGTGCTTTGTGCCCAGCTTTGGGGTGATCTGTTCCGACAAGTGGAGTGAGGAAGCAGGTGGGTACCCTGGTACCATCCAGGAAATGTACAAATTTTTCCCTTAACTTAGCCCAAGGGTGGCAGGTCTGCCATTGAGCATCAGTCACCAGAGTGCAGGGTGCACCCAGCCCTGTGGTCCAGCGCCGTATGGGGCAGGGACTGGCTCAGCCCTGGAGAGGTTCTCCAGCACCTGCTGGTGCGGGCACCTTTCCGACTTTGCACTTAACATAGGAGTCTTTGTGACACGTGAGTTGACATGGAAGGAAAGGAAACCAAGGCAGACCAAGGCTTCGTAGGAGGCAAGGCCTGGGCTCACACCCAGCTGTGCCCCGCGCCACCTGCTGCAGAGGGCCGGGCTAGTTCTCCCAGGGCGGCTGCCAGCCCGGTGGGGTAGAAGAGGTGGAGGTTGTGAGCTGCAGCGCTGAGTCTGGGAATGAAGGGGTGTGAGAGGTGGAGGGGAGCACTCCGGAGCGGGGTAAAGTAGCTGACCCCTCCAAGAAGCAGAGGGCCCATCCCGCAGGCGCTTGGCTTCACGTGGTCATCGTGAGCCACCGCGCTAAGCCTCCAGTCTGTCTGCCCACGCAGGGACCCGGGGTTGGAGTGCTTTGCGGGGGATGTAGGCACACAGGGTCACATCACGGTGCGGGGCCAAGTGGAGGAAGACAAGACAGAGGTCAGCACCTGCTGCTTGTGGGCTCCAGAGTGGGGAGTGAGCATTCACAAGCACGGGAACCGGGAGGAACTGGCGCACTTGGAGAATTGTCAAAGTATATTTTTGAGAAAGTTAAACACAGAACTCTTGTAGAAACAGACAGTGAGCGTGTGTCAAAGGCTCGTTTAACTCAATGATGAGGCAGCCAGCAGGCTGACGAGGCTGGCTCCAGGAACCTTGCAGGGGCAGAAACGTCTGGTTGGTGAGAAGGGGTGGGGCGCGATGCCCAGGCTAGGTATGAAATCCACTAATGTCCTACAGGGAGATGGAGCTGTGACCTTTGGGATTGTCTTTTAATTTCCAGACAGAAACAGTAGGCAATTTACTGATTCCCAACAAATTAGCATCTGTGTTTACATAGTCAAGAGTAAATTGTCAGCCAGGGACAGTGGTGCTCACCTGTAATCCCAGCGGCTTGGGAAGCTGAGGCAGGAGGATCACACGTTCAAAGCCAGCCTCAGCAACTTAGTGAGGCCCTAAGCAACTTTTTTCTTTTTCTTTCTCTTGGTTGTTCTTTCTTTCTTTCTTTCTTTCTTTCTTTCTTTCTTTCTTTCTTTCTCTTTTTAAAGAGAGAGAGAGTGAGAGAGAAAGAGAGAATCAACTTTTTTTAGTTTTTTTTTCATTTGGCTTTCATTGCTCCAACACTTCGTTGTGTATGTGGTGCTGGGGTTCAAACCCAGGTCCTTGAGCATGCCAGGCAATCTCAGTAACTGCCAAGAGCCCCTGCTCCATCCTGGTCCTAAGTAATTTAGAGATTCTTTGTCTCAAAATAAAATATAAAAAGGGCTAGAGATGTGGCTCAAAGATTGAGTATCCTTGGGTTCAATCCTTGGTACAAAAGAAAAAACCCCAAAAGAACAAATTGTCAAAGTCACACTCCCCTGGGTGGGATGGGCAGCCCCCACTGGGGTTGTTCAACGGGGTGCCCGTGTGGCGGTGGAAGGACAGTAGACATCCATCTGCTCTGTTTGTTTCCTAGAAGTCTTTGGAGACATCTGGGGAGAGGGGCCTCTGAGTTTCCTCTACTAAACAATTTGGGATGTGAGGTGTTATTTAAGTACTGAGGGACACAGACTGACTGGCTCCTCTGCTTCCCAGAGCCCAGTACAGAATTAGTAAAGGATGTTTCTTTAAGGAGTATAACCTACAAAGTCAAGAAAGCAAAAAGTGTGGAGAATTTTGGAAGCTGGAAAGCAGAAGCCAGAAGTAAGCCGTCCGGAGCAGAGGGCTGCAGGGGGCAGGAGAAGCTGACCACCCCAGGGCTGGTGAAGGTCAAGGTCTCCCTTCCCCTCCCCAGCCAGCAGCCAGAATGCCTTCCGCCATCCCAACTCTGGCAGAAACTGAGGGTTTACTCTGGAGAGAGGGGACTGCAGACCAAGGAAGAGAGGGATTGAAGATCTGCAGCACCCCTCCTCCCCACAGGCAGCTGGTGGCCAGGAGGAGACCAGGAGAGCAGCCTGAGAGCAGGGCTCTGAGGACCCGGCTGCTGGAGAGCCCCGCACCACCTGATCACCCTACAATGAGGCCTCCAGCTGTCAGCCTCACCCATGTGCCCACGGCCAGACAGCCAAGAATCAACAAGCAGATGAGGAGATCCTGACCTTGTGAGTCCAAGACAAGTGAAGAAACCAACATGGAGGCCACCAATTATGCAG
Organism: Aplodontia rufa; assembly: GCA_004027875.1. Lineage (NCBI taxonomy): Eukaryota > Metazoa > Chordata > Mammalia > Rodentia > Aplodontiidae > Aplodontia > Aplodontia rufa. The sequence goes on along the minus strand of PVKS010022443.1, from coordinate 11,207 downwards.
AGCAGGGAGATGCAGACTGGGGGAGGCCCAGAGTCCCTGGAGGACAGCAGACTCGAGTTACCAATGGTGTATTCACTCCAGGATGATTAGAATGGGCATGGTCATGAGGAAACTGAGGTGGAGCCGCATGTGGGGTAGTTAACCAGGGCCTGGCTCGAGACTTCAAATGGGAAGAAGAGCTCAGAACCCCAGTGGAGATGGTGGAGATAACATACGTTCGTGAAGCGCGTTTGGGGGTGTCTGGAGAAATCCAACATGGGCGGTGAGATGATGCTGTATCAGAATGAAGTTCCTCCATGTTGCACCTGCTCTGGGAGTAGTGTTTCTTGATGTCTGCACCATAGGCGTGTTGGTTAGTTACTGAAATCACGATCCTCCGGCTTCGGCCTCCTGAGTCCCTGGAATTACAGGCATGCGCCACACGCCCAGCCCCCATTGGCATGTTGGGCTGGATCATTTTTTGTGGTGGGGAGCGTCCCATGCATTGTGGAATGTTTAGCAGCCTCCTGGGCCTCTACCCATTGATGCCAGTAGCACAGCCCCGTTAAGTCTCTTGATATCTGGAGATGTAGAGAGATCTCCAGACATTGTCAAACGTCTCCTTTGGTGGGTGGTGGGGATGTTGCAAATTTGCCCTTGGTTGAGAACTTTGGTGTTGAGGAGAGTATTCTTATTCTGAGGAGAAGGGCGTTCTTAAGTACTTAGGGATGAATTTCATGACGTCAGCAATCTTCTTCTAGGTAGATACAGAGAAAGTAACTGTGGCCAATATTAATCAGTGAATCTAGGTAAAGGGCTCATGAGTGTTTGCCATGTTCTTTAAACTTTTCTTTAGGTTTGAGAAGGATCAAAATAAGATGATATGTGATTGCAAACGAGGACCTATAGATTTAAGCACCATTGAAGTGGAGAACTTAAAAGGTTGAGATAAAATTGAGCAATTCTCCCAGATGGAGGAGCAAAAAAGACAAGCTGTAAGGACAGGAGGTGCCACCTCCTGCCACCGAGTAGCCATGTGACTTTGGGCATGTCTTGGCTCTGGGCTTCAATTCCTTTGTCAGAGAGGACTGGAGCTCCTCAATTCCACCTGCCTCCCACACAAATGCAAAAGATGCTGCTGCTGTTACTACCCAGGGAATTTGCCCATGCTTAGGAGAGACCTATTTTCCGTGAGTGGCGTCCCAGTATGTTTTTCTCTGTTGCGTTCATTCACCCATTTTATTTATTTGAGAACATCATTTGAAAATATTCGTGTAACTTATGCTTTTGATAAACAAGAAAAATTGGAGGTAAAATGGAAGAAAATTAGAGAATGAGACAAGAAGGGTCCAACGGCAGCACAATAAGAACATTCTAGGAAGAGAAGGCAGAAAAAATGAAGGGAGAATAATCATTTTTTAAAATAATAATAATAAGGGCTGGAGTGGTGGCTCAGTGGTTTCAGCGCTTGCCTGGCAAGCACGAGGACCTGGGTTCAAACCCCAGCACCACGTACGCAACTGAGTGTTGGAGCAACTAAGGCCATGTGAAAAACTCAATAAAGTTGTTCCGCTCCTTCTCTGTCTCTCTCACTGTCCCTCTCTCTTAAAAAAAAAAATAAAATAAAATAAAATAATAATAATAATAATAATTTAGGGACTCTTGGAACTGAATCTGCAGATCACAAGCCCAGGAAGTCTTAAGAAACATGCATGACCATAGACCTTACCATGGTGAAATTGTAACCAGTGTTGGAGAGGAATCTAGAAGCTTCCAGAGAGGTCACATAAAGAGGATCTAGAACAGAGCAGCGGGGGACGTCTCCGCGGCAGTTGTGGGAGCTGAGAGGCCAGGGAGAGAGACTTGGGAATCCGAAAATTGTCCCAGCCCAGAACTCCCAGCCAGCCAAGGCTGCAGTTGGGATGGAAGAGGGCAAAGGTGCCTCAGATGCACGTGATCTCAACCTGTCTCAGAATCCAGCAGCTTGGCAGGCAGCTCCTTTCACTCTTGGGTCTGCTTCTTGGTGGCCTTTGGGGCCCTGCTAAGTGTCCTCAAGGGGTCAGGCTCAGGCTCACATCTTCTCTCTGGATGGTGTCTCTCTTGTCTGAGGCCACCCTGTGCTGGGCTCTGGGGACTCCTGGCTTCCTGGGGAGAATATGCCCATGGCTTTTGGTGCTTCCTGAGTTCTTGGACATGTGCTTCCTCCGTTGCAGTCTCTGGACTCAGGTTCTGTCTCATCAAGTATCCTTCTGTGGGTGGCCCCTCCCCACTGGCCAGACCCTTGCCTTTAGTGGACGTGAATCAAGAACAGAGTCGAGGGCTGGGAACGTGGCTCAGTGGTAGAGGGCTTGCCGGCTGCCTGAAGCCCTGGGTTCCAGCCCCAGCACCAAAAAAGAAAAAAAAAAAAAAAGATGAGTGGAGGGAGGGAGACTGGGTGACTGTGTGGCCCCAGCCCAAGGCAGCCAGAAGAATCAGGGCTCTGAGCTGCATCCTGGGGTCCTGAGGCTGGGGTATGCCCGTGGGAGAGGAGCCAGCCCTTGGAAAGTCGTGGAGGTCACAGGGCAGGGTTGCTGGTGTTTAGGATTCCCCCAGCCCCCGGGGGTCCCCAGGAACTGGTATGAGGGAGACAGGGCTCACTAGGTGAGACCCACCTTCCATGCTGAAAAAAGAGGGCTGTAGGTGTGCAGCGGCCCCAACCTGCAGGGGTTTCCAGCTGGCAGCCTGAGTGACCCTCAGGGGCAGTGCATGGGTGATCCCTTGCTGGACATGGTGGACACGAGTTCAGGCCCTGGGTGTCTTGAGAGATGTGGAATGGGGTCTTCTCTCAAAAGTGAACCAAGGTACACACCCCACCCTGTTGAGAGCGTGGGCCACAGAGCGAGTGTGCAATCCAGGGGCCTTGGAGTTGGTGTTTTCCAGCAAAAAGTGCCTGGGCTTCAGAAGTAGAGGGTCCGGCTCGTGCCCTTGACCTTCCTCAAGCGCCTTGGCTTTTCCCACCACTTATCCCTGTGCATCTAGCAGGGGCAATGTCCACCTCCAGGTTTCGAGGCCAGGGTGGGGGAAGCATTTGTTGGGCTTCTGGGAACAGAAAGCATCATTGTAATTTTTTTTTAAGAGTTATTTTTTAGAATTTTTCATCTGGTTATTTCGTTTTGCTCTTTCCCCCCACTTAGTTGTATATGTGGTTCTGGGGATGAACCGGGGTCCTCAGGTGTGCCAGGCAAGTGTTCTAATGCCGAGCCACAGCTCTAGCCCTGGCATTGCAATTTTTAAGTAAAAACACATTTGGAAGGAAGCAGGGCCCTAGGAGGACAGAGCTTCACCCAGGTCGGGTGCGCACTTGAGTGAGCCGAGATGGGCTTCCAGGGTGCCAGCCTCGGCCCTGGGTCCTGCTTCCCCGCACAGTGACTGTGGCCCTGTCTGGGTGGTCCCCGCTTTGTTCTGTAAACACCTAGAGATCCCGTGGGAGTGCTTTGGAGAACTCCAGGCGAGGTTGTACCTGGGAAGTTACCCTTTATACAGAACAGACCTGGGCTTCTACTGTCGCCTTGGAAAGAACATCTCCTCCCAAATACAGAGAAACGCCAGAAAGTTCTTTGCTTTCATTCTTCTCTGCGCCCATGTCCTGGAGATAGCAAGTCTCTGGAGGTCCCTGGAGGTTTCTGGGACCAATAGGAGGGGTTTGGGCCTTCTCCTTCCAGAGCTGGACAGGCACACTGTGCCATTATCAGCCCAGAGCCGAAGCCCAGAAGGTGAGCAGGGAGCCCCAGCGTTGGCTGGGCTCCTCCCATGGGAGAAGCCCCTAGGGATCACCTCCTTCAGGTGGTGGAGGCTGTGAGCTTCCACTTAGAAGATGGAGCCTTAGGGGGTGGGGAGCGGCTTGTCCCCAGGTCCCCTAGGCAGTGAGAGACAAGGCTGAGCTCAAACTCAAGGTCATCAGGAAGGGCCTACCTCTGTCTGGCCAAGGGTGCTGAGCACTGGTAGGGATAAAGGAGAGAGCTGGAAAAAGAAGCTTCTCCACACAGGTGATCACCAGGCTGCACCCACAGGCAGGCGCCTGCTGGATGGGACACAGAGCGCCCTGTGCAGTTTGCGGAGGGTTGGGGATTCCAGGAAAGGTCTCCTGCAGCAGTTCCCCAGCTCCGCCTCCCTTGCCTTCTCAGACTGCTGGCCCTCATGCATTTTCTCATTCTGTTCAGCATCTGAGTCTGAATTTTAAATTCCTGCTCTCAGTATATGGAGCCTTAAAAAATAGGATTTCAGCATCCCATTACACTTAGAAGTTAGGGGACCTTTAAACATCGGGTGGAATGTTTTGCCACCTGCCTGCTTGACCTATTTTTGTTAATAGATCTTTAATTCTCTTTAAACATTGGCTCGCGTCTTCCGGTTTTATTAAAGTTCTGAATGCACATGTATTTCTGAGTCCTCTGGGTAGCAAAATGTCAACAGATTAATGAGCACATTTTTTTCATTGCCTGCAACCTGCAGAGTTACAACACTGACCTCAGCCTGGTTAGAAATGAGTTCTGTCCCCCTCCCAATCCTTACCCCAGAGCCACCTCATTGTAAAACCGGGGAAATGGAGCCAATCAAGTTTGCCACCCACGGCTCTGATGTTACCAAATTCTTCTCTGGGGACTTGGCTTGGGAGGATGAGGCGCAGCTTAACCCCCCCCC
>PVKS010022442.1:0-33732 GCA_004027875.1 Aplodontia rufa | reverse complement strand
CCACTGGAAGAGTTTTCACACTATTATTAACTATTTGTGAAAAATTTATCAGCAATAATGGGGTCAACTTCAGAAGAAAAGGGCCATACCTAAAGATGCCACCCATACTTTTTCTTTCTATTTCTTCTTCTTCTTCTTCTTCTTTTTTTTTGGGGGGGGGGTTCAGAGACTGAACCCAGGGGCGCTTAACCACTGAATCACATCCCCAGCCATTTTAAGATGGGGCCTAAGTTGCTGAAGCTGGCTTTGAACTTGTGATCCTTCCTGCCTCAGCCTCCAGAGCTGCTGGGATTACAGGCATACACCACCACATAAGGCTAAAATGCCATAATCTTTTGAGAGCTCTACTACGAGTGCCTGAACTAGGGTATACATGTCTAAAATCTGTTCTTGGCATTTCCAAAACAGCCAACCTCCACATCTGTAAACAATGCATTTAAAGGATTTTTTTAATTTACAGCTTTATAATTATATAGTAGTTGGTTTCATCCCAACAAAATCATACATGAATGGAATAAGATTTCAGTTCACAATCTATCCTTTTCCCTCTTCTTTCCCTCCTGTCCTCCCTCTCCTTCCCGCTTTTCTTTCCTCTTCTTTGCTAGACTTTCTTTAACTCCTCTATTTATTTATATTTGATTATTTTTATTTTTGGTTATAAATAAAGATGAAATACCCTTATTTATATATGTAACATAATATGATTTGTTTAAAAAGAGAGGGACAGTGAGAGAAAGAGAGAATCAATTTTTATTTAGCTTTTCATGTGGCTTTCATTGCTCTGACACTTCCTTGTGTATGTGGTGCTAGGGTTCAAACCTGCTTGACTTGCATGCTAGAGACACCTCTCCAACCCCCATAACATGATTTTTAAAGAATTCATTCCATATTACCTCCCCTTTTCCATCACTCCACTCTACCACTCAGTCTCCTTCTTCTACATAACTGATCTTCCCTACATCTTTGTATTATTCAATCCTTCCCTCCTCTTTTCCTTTATTTTATTCTAGTTTCCACTTATGAGAAAAAAAATCAGCCTTTAAGTTTCTGGGTCTGAGGGGCTAGGGATTTAGCTCAGTGGCAGAGCACTTGCCTAGCACAGGCAAGGCCAGGAGTTGAATCCTTAGCCCTGAAAAAAAAAAAGTTTCTGGGTCTGGCTTATTTTACTTGGCATGATGCTCTCCATTTCCACAAAGGAAACGGAGAACTTCTATTTCCTTCACCAGTAGCCTAATTTGGGGCAGAGAATTGAAAGAGTTATTGGGGGTAGGAATCAATCATTGAATTGCAAAGCAATCCTGAATCCCCTGAAAGTTTTATTCATGGATACATGGATACATGTATTCAGAAATACATGTATAAGCGAACACACATTTAAAAAAACATTATGCATTTTTCTCTTTAAAGGTGATTGCCTATAACCTTCAACAGATTCTTGAAGGAGACTACTCTTTCCACTCACCTCAAGATCAAGAGCCATACTGTAGTGGAAACTACTTCTGATGTTGGTCTGAAAAGGATATTCTGATATTACAAGGCTGTGAAATTATGTCATCACAACCACTATTTCCCTATCATAAAATACCTTAAGCTAAATCTAAACATTATGTTCTTTATGTTTGAATTTTTCACACCATTGCCATCCAGATAATTCAGAAATGCCTAAAGGAAAACAAATGGCATAGTAATGTATTGTGGGTTTTTACAACAAATTTGATATCCCATAGCATTTTATTTGGTATTATTTTAAAGCTACATATTTTGGTGATGGAACAGCAACCCAAACTACAAGATATTCTTGGGTCTGCAAGTGAAATCAATCAGGGATTGAAATAACTTTTATATAGAGCTAGGTTATTCAAAGGGCAAATTAAGCATATGTTTAAGGTATCAGCAAAGGCTGAGTAATCTAATTTTTAGAAAAGTAACATTTATATATATCCATATACATATGTATTTTAAAAGCATAAAAGTTGTAATCACAGGTAAATTTATTGTATTTCCTTTTGCTTGTTATACTCTTTAGTTCTGTTTAATTTTTCATTAATGTATTACATTATATAAGGATGGCAGAAGGGAGCCAAAATCTTTTTAGTGATTAAGATCTTATTGATCAGCCAGGTGTGCTGGTGCTTGCCTGTAATCCTCAGCAACCCAACCCTGGAGGTTGAGGCAGGCAGATCATCACAAGTTCAAAGCCAGGCTCAGCAACTTCACAGGGCCCTAAGCAACTTAGCAAGGCCCTGTCTTGAAATAAAAGGCTGGGGATGTGGCTCAGTTGTTAAGCGCCCCTGGGTTCAATATCGAGTACTGGTTTTTTTTTTAATCTTCTTAATCTAATCTTTTACATAATATTGATAACTCTATCCAAAAACATTTTATATTCAAGAAAAATGTAAGATATTTTCAATAGGAAGGAGCAGTGTGGAAAGCTGGAAGGAGAACCAGGAGTGGCCAAGGAACAGCATTTGAGGGTGGTTTCTGAATCGTTGTGTAAATCTGCCTCTAGAATGCTGAGCCCTTTTCTGATCTAGGAAGAATGACTCTAAGAACTGACTGCCGGACTGGAGCGGTGACCCAGCCGTTAAGACTCTTGCCTGGCTTGCGGAGGCCAGTTGGAACTCCAGCACCATGTACACAACCAAGTGTCAGAGCAATGAAAGCCACACGAAAAACTAAATAAAATTGATTTTCTCCACCCCCCCCCACTCTCTCCTTCTCTCACTGTCCTTCTCTTTAAAAAAAAATATTTTAAAAAAGAAAGAAAAAAAGAGCCGACTGTGTCCTCCCTCCCACACTTCCCTATTTGCTTACAGGCAGAATTCTCCCTTAACAACTTTAAATAGAACTCATCTTTTAAAAGCCAGTCTTTATAACACGCCTTGCACTTGTCTGAGAAAAATGTTCAGCAAATGTCCGTTTTAAATGCGGAAGAAATTTGCAGGCTGGTGGACAGGCGAGCTCCTCAGAATGAATTCTTTGGGCTGGAATATCTGGCATCCCAGCTCTGCGTAGAGCTAGCGCCAAAGCCGTGGTTTTGAACCGACAGGCGCGGTGGTGTGTGTGGGTGTGGGTGTGGGTGTGGGTAAGTGTGCAGTCTGAAACAAAGGAAAGTCTTGTACTCCTACCATTACAGTCCTCAGTGGAGCTCTTACCACCAGGAGGGGATGACTTTGCCATTTCTTCTGATTAACCCATTTTCCCTCATCATCCCAGATGTGGGACCTCTATAAAAATATCCTATATAATATAATTATGTAATAATGATTATAGCAAGTATACACTCTAGATTGGTATTTCCAGCCTATTTAATGCACCAGTGTAAATTTCATTGAAATATTTTAGAACTGAAAATTTGGGACGTCGTGGGTTAAAAACTGAAGCAGTCTTTGCGTGTGACATTACTGTTTTTTTGGAGGGGGGAGTACAGAATCTCGCCTAGCTTTCTACTGGCAGGGCTTTGCAGTGGGGAGGAAGGAAATGGGAGAGAAATGTAACCTTACCAGGGCTAACAAGCTCAGAAACGCACGCACGTGCGCCTCTTTCGGGCGGCCGGAAGACGCAGTGGAGAGGAGCAGCTGCCCCAGCGGCGAGCCAAGCAGGTGGGGCGGGGGACCTGCGAGCTCCACCGCCACCGCTTTCTCCGACTGTAGATTAGGGACGCTTTCGGCCTGCGCCCCCAGGCTAGTCCCAGGGAACCAAGAATTCCGGGGTGTCATATTTGCATTTTATGCAGGGCGAATGGCGCCTCCTGGGAGACTGGTGAGGCAACTATCCTCCTGTAGTGGGTAGTGGAAAAGACGCCGCTCGAGCCGTAGATGGAATCCGGGGGCCTCTTTGCCAGCCTGGGAGGGGAGAAAGGGGAGGGCGGGCAGATCACCAGAGGGCGGGGCGGGCCGCCCGCGCTAGACCCCGGCGGCGGGGGCAGGGAGCGAGCGGGAGAGGAGCTAGCCGAGAGCGGGAGCCTCATGGAGTCGTGGGCCGACAGGCTGACCAGCGCGGCGGCAAGGGGCCGCGCCCGGGAGGTGCGGGAGCTGCTTGAGGCAGGGGCTCCGCCCAATGCCCCGAACCGGCACGGTCGGAGCCCGATTCAGGTGGGTAAGAGGGTCTACCGCGGGCGGACTAGGTTGGCAGTGCAGTCCCAACTAGAGAGCTCTTTCGGTCACCGAAAAGGTGACGCTTCCTGGGGAATTTTTAGACGAGGTTTGGAATCGCAGACCTCCTCCTGGCTCAGCCGCAGGGGCTCGGGAAACTCTGGAAGAAATGGGGAGGCATTGAATATGAATCTCCAGAACTCTGTGAAGATGGGGTGGGGGTGATGGTGTTTGTATTAGATAGAGGTATGCTCTTTATCAGGTACGAATTTTACAAACTTTTGGGATTAAAAAGAGAGTTTTAAAGGAATGTATTTTGAAGATGATTTGCTAGAACTTTTTAGCCTGGAACTCACAGACTCCTGAATGAAGTTTATCGTCTTCCTTGTTAAGGGGGATTCGTTGGAAATCTGCTGCTGTGCATGTTTGTAGTAAATATCACCTAAAATTTTTCAGAGGCAACTACATTTGTGCTTATTTTATTTTAACTGAGTAAAGAAATACATACGTGAAGGGACTTAGAAAATAAAGTATTTGAAGGTAAATGGTGCGATCTAGTCTGCTGTGTTCATTTAGTTACCATTTTGGGGGGTAACCTCTACACTTTTTCTGCATTTAACTTCCTGATATAGTTTAACTTATTTCTGATAGAGTTTTCAATTCCTCATTGTTGTGAAGCCTCATTTCTTCCCTTTGTGCTCCAGTTTTCTATGGGGGGTGGGGGAGGGAAGCAGGGATAGTGGATTTTTTTTTTTTTTTGCCCTCAGTAACTTCCTAAATTTCAAGCTAAAAACTAATTCTTCCTAGCAGCCACCACCCTGAAATTTATTCCCAGGGGTGACTAATATTTGTGATTCTGAAAAAGAAATTTCACATAAAACAAGTGCACACTGAAAAACAAAAACTGCATAACAAGACAAAGGAAACTAATTCGGAACTTCATAAACTGCCCAAATGACTTCCCAACCTGAAACTATGAAACATGGACTAAATTTTATGCACTTTAAAATATGAGTATACAAATACAAACCGCATGCTTTAAGACTTGACATTATTTGGAATTTGAAGTGTGTGGACATTTTGAGGCTAGAAAGGTTGGTTGTACAAGATAACAGTCCTTTAAAAATAATTCATGCATATGATTAATAACTTAACATCTCTGAAATTTTGCTGGCAGCTTAGAGAGTTTGATTTTGGAGTCTAGAATATATCAAAGACCTTATTTGATTCAATTGAGAAGAAAAAGAAAATTTAATAATTAGTTTTGATGATTATTTAGTGGAAAGAAGAAAGGGAAAATGATTTAGATTTACAGCCTTAACCAAATTGGTGCTTAATACAGAAATACCTAGTTTATAGAAAAATCTAAAGTACTAAATTCAAATTAATTTCTTTTCAAGTGGATTAGGCACCAAATTTTCCTTTTTTTTCTTTCTTTCTTTCTTTCTTTTTTTGCTTTGGGTTGTAATTATGATTTAGATATTCAAATGTGGGTCACTTTATCTTTTTCATATCATAAAATATGTGGAAAACATTTAAGACTAGTTTTAAGATGAAGGACTTAATCATCTACATGGACAGTGAATTGCAATATATTTTCTTTCTTTCTGTAGCTATAATCTAGATCACTTACGTTTTTCCTTGTCATTTTGCAAATTGAGTGAGTTTCACTTTCTTCAGGACACGGTACACTTAATTATGGTTTCTTGATTTAAAAAATTAATTGCTGTTTCACTGATACAGAATGTAACTAAAATAAGCAATTCCTATTCAGACAGTCATTATCCCTGAGCTAATATGACCAGATAATGGATACCCTAAAATGAATTTTCTACAACCACTACCCACCATATAACATTCACATTACAAAGTCCTAGAGATTGTTGACAACATTTTAAAATTCCTCTTTGGGAATGGCTTTATTTTTAAGATGGTTTAGGAATTATGAGGTCAGCATCTTCTTTTTCACAAACCCTCAAATCATAAACTTGGAAAGTGTTTTACTTTCCTGTTGCTGCTATGACAAGTTGCCAGAAATGTAATGGCTAAAACAAACATGATATTATAATTTTATAATTCTGGAAGTCAGAAGTCTAAAATGGGTCCACAGGACTTCTTTCTTTTGAAAAGCTCCAGGGAAGAATTTGATTTCTTGCCTTTTTTAGCTTCTAGTGACTGTCAGGTTCCTTAGCTCATGGCCCCTATATCTTCTGTCTTACCCCTGCTATCCTGATTATGTCTTTGCATGGATCTTGATCCTCTTGTAAGGACATTTGTGATTTCATGTGGTCCATCCTAATAATCCAGAATAATTTCCCTCGAGATCCTTAGCATCATGTTGGTAAATTCTCTTTTGCTCTTTAAAATAACATATACACAGCTTTTGAGGATTAGGACATTGATATCTTCTTGGAGCATTTTTATGTGGAGGGGCATTATTCAGCCTACCACAGGAAGGAATTTTAGAGCAAGTTGGATAAATAAACCTTCTTATTTTATAGTTAAAGAAACTGAAGTTTAAACCTGGCATAGTGACACATGCCTGTAATGCCAGCTATTCAGGAGTCTGAGTCAGGAAGGTAGTGAGGTTAAGGCCAACCTAGGCAATTTAGGGAGACTGTATATAAATGAGAAATAAAATGGACTGGGAATGTAGCTCAGTGTTAGAGCACTTGCTTAGCTAGTGCAGAGGTCTGAGCTTGATCCCCAGTACTGCATAAATAAATAAATAAATATTGAAGTTTAACATTCTGGAAAGATAAAGTTAACAGTTTTGCAAGAATTAAGGTGTATGTGCATGTAACTTTTTCACTTTTTAGTAATTACCACATCTGAGCTTGAATATGCAGCTGTGAGCTACACAAATTCTTTGCACCTAACATAATTTCATCTCTAAGTAAGAAAGAAACTACAGGAAATTAGGTTGTAGTAAAAGTTAGTCTTTCACCCTTTTGCTGTTGCCTGTGCCTCTGTGGCAATGCTCTCCGTGTGGCTAGAGCTCCAGGAAAGGTTGGAGAATACACTGGAGTTCAATGTGCACTGAAAAGTGGAATGAATAGAACTGGAGAAAAGTTGGTAACTGGAAGCAAATAAAGGGTAGTTAGACATATGTTGCTTGTACCGTTGTCTGCATGAGTGAAGCTTCACAAATAGCTTCAATCAGTCCAGCCCTCCTGATATCCCCTCCCCGTCTTCTCTATCTCTCTCAGGTCATGATGATGGGCAACGCCCACATAGCCAGGCTGCTGCTGCTCCACGGGGCAGATCCCAACTGCGCAGACCCAGCCACCCTCACTCGACCAGTGCACGACGCGGCTCGGGAGGGTTTCTTGGACACACTGGTGGTACTGCACCAGGCAGGGGCCCGGCTGGATGTGAGCGACGCCTGGGGCCGCCTTCCGGTGGACCTGGCTGAGGAGCACGGCCACCGCACCGTCGCGCAGTACCTGCGTGAGGCTGCTGAAAGCGGCAGCCAAGCCTGCACTGCGGGAGCGGTAGCCCCAGGTGAGGACAGAAGGACAAGAAGCCTCAGAAACTCAGCGAGCTCATTATCAAAAGAAATAGTTGGGGCAGGGAGAGCAGTTTTGGGTCTCGCCTCACAGAGTCAACCCATGGTACAATCTGAGTATGGAGATCGAGCTGCCTCAAGAGAGCTACAGAGAAGATATAACCTGAGATGGACTTGCACGTAGGAAGAAAGCTCATCCCATAAGTCTTCTGCCTACTCACCACCCAAACATTCACCCTCCCCATAACTCTAGGCCAGTACTAAATAGCATTGGCCACTGAAGAGACTAGAGGTCTAATAGATCCGATTCCTCCTCCAAGCTGGCTGATCAGTTGCATGCACTCACTGAGCCTCAGTTTCCCCCATTGTGTATCTACTTTGCTGGGCCACAATTTCCAAACCCACTTATGCCAGGCATCAGTTCCAGTACTTTTAGGTAACTCTTACAAATCTGACTCCACCTTATGCGGTGGGGTTTTCTAGACCTCTAGGAAGTTTTGAACGTAAGCCACGTAACTGCACGCTATAGAAGACAACGACCCTTTATTTTCTCTCTTCTCCTAAGCTTTCGTTTTCTTTTTTTGAGGTTTCTGAGGGACACCCCCCCCCCAGAAAGGGTAGGATCCTCCCTGCCTTCCCTTCTGCAATGCAGAGCGTTTCTTCTGGAGGTCCCATCCCTCCATTCCTACCCGTCCGCCTAAAGTGCCGAATTTGTTCTGATTTTTGTTGGAGGAGGAATAATTTTTAAAGTTAAAATACATAAAGCCATATATGACAATAACTTGAATATTTAAGGTAAAACGACTTCAAAGATACAGAAATCTATCATGTTCGGACTCAGAACTGGGGCTTAGAGGAACCTAGGAAGACCGGGTGGAGAATCTAGCTCTGGGACCTCTGTTGAGGCGAGCTTTAAATACAGAATTTGAAACCTGAGCTTCACCTAGAAAGTGAGGCACAAAAAATCCCCTTTACTTGGCTAGTCTCCTCCTCTTCCATTCCTACCTGTTCACCATGGCGTTGTAGGGCAGATGACTAATCAATCCTAATCAATCTACCACCATAGCACCGCTGGGATTTGGAGTAAGAAAGTAAGCAGCTAAGAAGAGGAAGTAGGTTGAATTGGATCAAAGGAATAAATTTGGCCCTTCTTACCCAAACCTGAGATATTTAACCCAAGCACATGATTTTCTTTCCTTCTTTCCTTCCTTCTTCCTTCCTCCCTTTTGTTCATTCCTTCTGACCCTCTTTCCTTCCCATTCTCTCCCAATCCTTCTTCCTTTCCAGATAAAGGTATCCTAGGGGATTATTACAGGAACTCCCATGGATACCAATATCCTCAGATGTTCAAGTTCCTTGTAATGAAATGGCATGGTATTTGCATATAATCTATGTCCATCCATTCCCCATGTATTTTAATTTTGCACTGCTGGGATGGAACCAAGGGCATCACTCTTGCAAAGCAAGGACCTTGAAAAGGATCTATAATCTCTACCCTACACCTGTTTACTTTGGGAGGAAGGATATACCAGGGATTGAACCCAGGGGCACTTAACCACTGAGTCACAGTCACATCCCAGCATCCCCCCCCCCTTTTTTTTTTTTTGACAGGGTCTCACTAAATTGATATCACGGGTTTTGAACTTGCTATTCTCCTGCCTCAGCTTCCTAAATTACTGGGATTAGACAAGGGCCACCAGGCTGGCTTCCACCTGTTTGCTTTAAATCTTTAGATTGTTTACAACATCTGTTATTACAATGTAAATGCTATGCACATAGTTGTTATACAGTATTGTTTGGAGAATAGTAACCCCCCTCCCCTGAAGTCTGCACATGTTCAGTACCTACAGGACAATGGTAGACCTAATTATACTTTCCACAGGGGATTAGTTGAATCCACAGATAGGCAACCAAATAAAGATGCCCCAATGTAATCCCCCCCCCCTTTTTTTGCCTTTTTTCTTGGCAGTGCCAAGTCCTTGAGTATTCTAGGTTAGCTCACTACAACTGTTACATCCTCAGCCCCAATCGACTAATTTTTGAGTGAAGATCCTACTACTGTGATCAGCCCCCTTCCGGGTGCTGGGAACCTAAAAGTTAACAATACCATACAGGGGTCCTGCCTTCATAGGGCTTACATTCTGGGAAATACGACTTACGTAAGACAGCGAAGTACTTTCAGTGTTTGTAAAACCAATAAGTGAACCAGGGGAAAGACTACTGATTAGAGAACCTTACTGATGAGAAGAAAGTAAGCGCAAGAGGCAGAGAGCCAAGTGCAAAGATTGGGACTGGAATGGTGGTGGAGTGTTGGGTTGGCGGACTTAGCGAGGTGGAGCGCTTTTGCAAGTTTAGAGAGTAGGGCAAAGTCTAGACCGTTTAGAGATCTTGTAGATAAATAAGGGAGCATTCATTTAGTTCTAGAAACAACAGGAAGTCTTTAGCAGGTTTGGGGGAAAAACTCAGGGACCCAGACAACAGAACTGGACCCAGAATTTCTCACCCAGTCCAACCCAATCCAGAACCTTGAAATTACCTATGATCCCGCGAGCTTGCTGATTCGCCCTGCAACAAAAGAAATGTTTGGGGACTCGGAATAGCGAGGTGAAATCTTCACACCCCGCTCCTAGTGTTGCCAGGGGCAAGGCCTTGGCTTTTGTTCTGTACTCCTGGGCCGCGCGGCTGCGCTTTCCCTGCACTTCCAGAACACCCAGATCCACCGTCCCTGCACTCACGGATCGCGCAGGCTCGGAAGTGTGGCGCAGGCTGACGAAGCTTAGAACTGATGGGCAGACCCTTTGCGCAGGGTTGGTGAATCTCGAGAGAAAGTATGTAAGAAGACGAAGCCATTTCGAGACACTTGGTCGTAACGGCCAGAATACCCGGTCTGGGCTAGGAGAGAGCAGAGGCAAGGACCGCAGTCTTTGACTTGTTTCTAATATTGATTTTCTCTTTATTCTCTACAGATAACCGCGACTTAAAGAATCATTGAGGTCTGAGACAGAGTCTCAATCTCCGCAGTTGGAAGAAAGCCCTACACTTCGCTGAATTTTTCTCTGCTTTCGTATTTCCAACTTTTTAATAAATACGGATTTTTTTAAAAATGCGAACTGCTTCGTTACTACGTGGATCTGCCTTTCCTCTCTCTAAAATTTCTCTTTCCATTCCCATTTATATAGTTTTATGAGATTTTCTAAAAATAAAATTTATTTTCCTGTCTTTAATCAAAGGCCAAAGAAGTATACCATAGATCATCTTGAGTACCTAGGCCTCGAGGACATTTCTGTTAGTACTTCCTCTTTCGCGCCTTTGCCAGGTTCCCAACCCGCTCCATTACCCGTAGTGGCGTTGCTACCACCCTTTAATGAAATGAGAAAGCTCAAAGGGGCTATGAGGCTTTTTTTTTCCGGATCAAATCGCTGGCAAATTGAGAAAGAACTCTAGTTTAAAAAAAAAAGTTTCATTCACTCACATTTATTCAGTCAATATTTATTTAGGGTCTTTATTGCACTGTATCAAAACTATAGAAGAGGCGGCGGAGACCTATCAGCTAATCATCACATAAAACACATAACTAGAAAATTTGACTCCAATTGCATTGAATTGGAGAGGACATTGTGAGAGTCACCGTTGTTTCATATCTCCTAGATACACGCTGCAGTTGGAGTACGACGCAACCAAGGATTGCGAGAGACATCCCGATCGATCTCAGAGATGATAAAACATCAAAAACCGGGCTTAAGATAGATGAGATGTGGTTAAAACGAGGAAACCAATTTCCAAGAAGACCTCAGATTGCTGGATACTAGTACCCTAAACCTTCGGTTAGGATCCGCTTACTTCGCGAACCTCGCGGGGTTTAGGGTATTTCACTAAGTAACCAAGGCAAATTTCTCCCACTCCCTAAGAGCCCCTCTCTGCTTATTCCTCAAGTCCTAAGGAGACCATCCTCCCATCCCAGTATCAGCGCTTTGGGATCAGGCCAGCAGCGGATGGCAGCAGGGTGCGGAAAGCACGGGTGGCGGGTGGCAGGGAGTGGGGGTTAAGGTTGACAATGACCTCTGCCAAAAAAAAAAAAAAAAATGCAACTTTATACTCCTCCCCAAAGCAGGGGTATTGCAACTAAGTGGCTCGGACTTCAGCTATAGCCAGGAGATAACTATTGTCTTAATCCCAGGTTGGAGCACTATTGCTCCACTGTTTATTTTGTTTTACTAAAGTGTCATTCACATAACATAAAATTAACGATTTAAAAGTATACAGTTAGGACAATTAGCTGGATTGGGGGGGGGGTTGGAACACACCAGTAATTTCAATTACTCCAGAGGCGGATCAGGAGAATCCCAAGGGCAGTCTGGACAACGAAGCAACAAAGAAAGACCTTCTCAAAAAAAAAAAAAAAAAAAAAAAAAAAAAAAAAAACAGTACAATTAAATGGTATTTAATACTTTCACAGTGTTCTGCATCCATCACTCTTATCTAATCCCAAAACATTTTCATGATCACCAAAGGAACCAAAGGCAATTCTATTAAGCATACCTATTAAATCCTCCTTGCTCTGCCCTTGGTAACTACAAATCTTATTTTGTCTGTAGAGATTTATCTGTTCTGGACATTTCATGTAAGTGGAATCATACACTCTATGATTTTTGTGGCTGACTTCTTCCACTGAGCATAATGTTGTCTATATTCATCCATGTTGCAGCATATATCAGTACTTCTTTCCTTTTTAGCAGCTAGAACATATTCCTATACACTGATATACAGCAATTTGTTTATCCATTCATTTAGTGATGAGCATTTACATTTTCACTCTTGTGAATACAGCTGCAATGAATGTGTACAAGTATCCGAATTTCTGATTCTAATTTTTCATATGCAGCTGAGAATACAATTGCTAGGTCATAAAATAATGCTATGGTTTTTTGTTTTGTTTGTGGTACTGAGAATACTGGGAATTGAATCCAGGGTTGCTCCTATCACTGGGCTACATCCTCTACCTATTTATATATTTGTTTATTTATTTTTATTTTGGGACTGGGTCTCACTAAGTTACCTAGGCTGGTCCTGAACTTGTGATCCTCCTGCTTTAGCCTGGCTAGTAGCTGGGATTACTGGCCTTCGCCACCTTGCCAACAAATAATTTTATGTTTAACTTTTGGAGAATCTAACAAACTTTTCCACAGTAGCTGCACCTTTTCATCTAGGCTATCTAATTTGTTGGCATACAATTATTCATAATACTGCATTCTCTCATAATCCTTTTTCTTTCCTTAAGGTCACTGGTAATGTCTCTATTGCTGTCTTTGGACTCTTGCTATTGATTTGCAAAATCAATTCTGACAATTTCTGCTTGTTTTTCCGTGTTTCTGCGAAAGGATAGGCTTTGGAGCTTCCCACTCTGCCTATTCGCTGATGTACGCCCTAATTTTGTGTTTGGTTTGGTTTAAGGCAGAAAGGCTGAATGACTGTTGTACCAAGTTCCTTTCTCCACAGATTCCTTTTGGTGCCTGCCATTCAGTGCTCACAGCCGGCTAGCGCTCGCCAGGCTCTTCCGCGGTGTGGAGTACACCCCGGGGACCGCACAAGGCGCCTGTCTGAAGACTACAGAACCTTGGACCAGACAGTTGATCTCCCGGGCCCTTGGGTGGAGATCTGCCTGTCAAACCACTGATCTGGGTTCCCCAGCTCATTGAGCAAGCGCACAACCGGTCAGACGGCTTCAGGGAAGCAACTAGAGCTGGAAACGCCGGGACTAAGTGCAGGACCCAGCAGTGCCATGTGCAAGAGGCCGCGGCCACCGGGGACGCTGGCTGACTCACACCGGCCTTCTCCCGTAATAAAGAGGGGGAAGCTTGAGAGAGGTACGGGAAAGAAGGGGTGGGGGCTCTAAAACCGCTGTCCAGGGCCCTGCGGCTGGAGGGAAGGCTGTGAGACTGCAGTTTGCTGGCGGGGGCTTTCCCCAGCCAGAGGCAGAGCTCCGGAGCGGAATAAAAGGCACTTCCGACTCAAGAATTTTCAAGCTTCCCTTGGAGCGCGCGTCCGGAAAGTGGCGAGGCCCACGCGCGCCCGGATGTGGCGACCTTGGCGCTCGCGAGATCGAGAGCAGCCCTTGGCTCCCCCTGTGGGAGACAGAAACTGGCCCCGGTCTTACCTTGTTCCGGCGAGCGGTGCCCCACTTATCCCAGAGGCGGGCCAGACGGGAAGGTACCCGCTTCACTTGCTGACCTCGTGTACCTCGTTCCCCCACCCCCGGTAGCGGGGATTGAACAGAGGCGCTCCGCACGAGCTACACCCCCAGCCCTTTGTTAATTTATTTTAATTTTGAGACAGGACCTTGCAAAGTTGCTCAGGATGGCCTGGAACTTTCAATTCTGCTGCCTCGGCCTCCCTAGCATTTGAGATGGCGCGCGCGCGCCGTCGGGCCGGCTAGACAAATATAGTTAAAAGAATACGTTGTCTTTGTTTCCTCTTTTTCTGTTCGAACTCGCCTTTCAGTGAATTTTGGTATAACACTTTGTTTTCCGACTTTCAGTTGTCTGTCAAGTGGCCAGCAGCGTAATCGGGCGTTGCCATAGTTCCATCTGCAGACAATCTGTTCTGAGAATCCTTTCTCTTTGGGGATGGCAGCCACAAGAACAAGTCTGAGGACGGGCCACATACTTTTTTTTTTTTTCCAACTACTATGAGTTTATTTAAATATTGCCTCTATTGATATCTTTAAGGCATTTGTGAACGAACTGGGAATAAGATTCTCTAACCCCTATCTCGATTCGTAGGGTACTGTAGCCATTCCAGAGCCTGTTTTGCCCTCTTCTTTGAAAAAGCAGTGTTGGTCCGCAGGGAAACAAGGTGGGGAGTTCTCACACTTTAAGTGATCTCCTCATTCTTTGGTTAATTAAAAAGAAAATAGTCCTTGGTGGGTCTAATGGAGGAGGGGGAAGGGGAGAGAAAGAGGGATAAGAGAAAGAGGGAGGGTATGGAGGGATCTAGGGAGATAATCAAGAAGTCAAATAATATTTATGCAATCTAATTCTGAAAAATTCACAATCTATCTATCTATAGACATTTATATCTCTCTCTTTTTTTAAGAGAGGGATAGTGAGAGACCGAGAGAGAAAGAGAATCAATTTTATTTAGTTTTTCATGTGACTTTCATTACTCTAACACTTCATTGTGTAAGTGGTGCTGGGGTTTGAATCCCTGGCCTCTAACATGCAAGGCAAGCACCATAACGCTGAGCCAGAGCTCCAGCCCCCATTTATATCTCTTATAGGGGCATAATATAGAAGAATCTAGAGGCTGGGGTGTTGGTTATGTGTGGGTAACTATGATTTAAGATCAAGTGTATATCATATTGTTACTTTATACACATTTATGATTGCACAACAACTCAACTCCTTAATAAAAACAAATTCTCAAAAAAAGAAAGAAAATAGTCACTGAACATGTACTGTGTCCTAGGCCATAAGGGTAAAGGACTCACCAGCTACCTCAATGGGAAGATAGAAACAAAACAGAAAGTACTGTGTTGTTAATAAATCTTTCAACATTCTGTTCAAGGTACTATCTTCTGGGAGAGTCTTTTCATGGCTTTGAGAACTTTATTAACAGACTGAATCTTCTCCCTGCTCCCAACTAAGCCAAGCATTTTTAATTTGGTAAACAATGACAATGTTTTTAATTAATAGGAGAATAAATTGATATGTCAGCTTTACTCCAAAAAAATTCATGGCATTTTTTTCTTTATTGGAGTTGGGAGGAACAATGCTCCCTTCTTTGTATGTCATTTAATAAAATAATTTTGTTGTTATTAATGATTTAGGTGAGAAATGTTTGAACTTAGCAATCCAGTAAGTGAATGTTGGGATCTACTTGTCAACCTCTAAGACATCAAGGCTGATTAATTGTTATATATGTTTAAAGCTATTTAACAGTTTCCTATAATGGCAAGCTTTGAATGGGGATAGTAAGGCAAGATAGATTTAACCTTAGAAATCAAGAAGTATATCTTTATTATTAGAGAACTGAGGATATAAGTTTTTACAAAGCTAAATAATTAAATAAGGAGATGAGATTTAAAGGAATGAAGAGGAGAATGGAGTGTTTCTTTTTGTTAGGGAAAGTAGCTTTCCCTGAAAGGCCAGATGGGCTGCTGGGTACCACCTCAGGACAAATTGTGAATACCTCAGGACAGTGTGGTCATGTAACCTACAGCTGGGCTGCAAGGAGCCAGCCTGCTCAAAGGCAGGATTGTTTTATTGTTTTTATTTTTTATTTTTTTTAAAGAGATAAGGACAGTGAGAGAGAAAGAGACAGAGAGAATCAGTTTTTATTGAGTTTTTCACATGGCTTTCGTTGCTCTGACACTTAGCTGTGTACATGGTGCTGGGGTTTGAACCCGCGTACTTGCCCATGCCGGGCAAATGCTGTAACCGCTGAGCCACTGCTCCAGCCCCCCAGGTTTGTTTTTTAATACAGAAGAGCAGAATTAGTAAATTCCATGCCCATTTGTATATAAAATAATCAGTCATATACAATACAAAGTAAAATTAGAAAGAAATAGGTTTCACAAATCGCAGTTTCAGTTGCAAAGTAGAACTGTTACAGGTAATGAGGTGGTGGATGCAACTACATGAAACCTGGTCAAAGCTAAAAATATGCCTTTCGTGACTACGTACAAATTAAATTTTCTTCTTTCTCTTCCTCTTGTATAAAAAAATTTTCTTGATGTGTTAAGCAAAGTATGAATAGACATTGCTGAAGGGAGTAAATTTGTATAGTATCTCTGGATGAAAAATTAGCTACATCTTTGAAAAATGCAAAGGAATATTTAATTCAACAATTTCACTTCTAGAAATTTATTCTACAGATATATTTGTATATATGCAAAGTGGCCCATTTAAAGGAATAGTTGCTGTAGCTTTGTAATAACAAAAAGCATGAAACAATTTTAGTGTCCACAAATGAAGAGTTTAAATGATGAAGCATCCCTTGCAACTAATAGTATACAGTTATTTAAAAGAACCAGACAGATCTAGTAAATATATAATGATTTTCAGAATGCATTGTTGAATGAAAGAAGAGGTACAGGACCGGACAATGTATGTAAAATACTTTAAAAATATTTGTATTTGTGCTTGTATATACCTACATATTTCTGGAAAGATACATATGAAGTTGTTGGCTGTGATATCAGGGTACTGTGTGAAGGAAAGCTTACCTTAATACTAAATACAGTTTGCTGCCAGGTATTTTTACATTTTAAAAATTAATTCTAAATATTAATGGCTTTGGTGTGATATTTTAACATATGCATATAGTGTGCAATGATCAAATCAGGGTAATTACTATTTATCTCTCTTTATCATTTCCTTATATTTGGAGCCTTTGAGCACCTCTCTTCTAGATCTTCATAAAACAAATAATAAGTTATTATGAGTGATAGTCATCTCTCTGCTGTAGAACATCAGAACTTATTCCTTCTATCGATTATTTTTCTACCAGTTTTTAAACCACTGTATAAAGTATCTAATAAAAATAAAACAAATAACATAAGTGAAGCACTCACTGGTGGAAGGAAGCTTTTCTAGACCTGACCACATTCTATTGGGTAAGAATTGTGCAAATGTCAAATTGCACTAACAGGAAAAGAGAAAAGAACACACCAGAATGAGTCAGTCCCTTATCTAAGCCTTAGGCTTCCTCATTTGTAAAATGGGTACAAGAGCCAGGGCTTTGCAGGGTGGTTGTTTTCATTAGATACAAAAGTTATAAACTCCCACAGTGTCAGACACACAATAGTAATTTTCCTTACAAAGGCACACACCCCTCAGGCTTAGGCATCAGGATTCAGCAAGCAATTCCCAGATGAAGCTAGGTTCAAAGTAGAAACAGTTTAGTAGGACCAAAGCATCTGCTCACTAGCATAAGATTTAGCATTAACACTAAATCGTGTTCCCTTAGGCTTCATTTACTAAACAAACATTACCTGTCAGGGACTATGCTGGGTGCTTAGATACAGTGGTGAGCAAGAAAAACTCTTGTGCTTTAAAAATATCATGCCATTTATACATGAATGTATTTACATTTAAACAATGCAAAAACAAAACAAAAAAAAAACAAGGAATATTTCTCTTCACTTCTGCTCCACTCCCCAAAGGTACCTGGAGGTATCAGTAAGATGACAGAGTCCTTTATGATCTATGGCTTAAATAGCATCATACAGTATACACTGTTCTGCATCTGGCTAAAATATCAGTATGTCTTGGAGGCTTTTTGCAAATCAGAAAAATTCTCCCTTATCTTTTAAACTGCAGCAGGTAGCCTAATGTATGAACAAATGTTCAAATAGGCTACCTTCTTGTAGCCCTCTCCTCCATTCTTAAAGCACATCACTCAGATTTCCACTTCTGCATATCTTCCTCTGCCTCCTTCTTAATGTGTAAATCTACATTAAAAATACAAAGAACACTTGTAATTATATTTAGAGCCTACCGGAATAACATGGGATAACTTCCCTTTCTCAAGAATCTTAACTACATTTGTGAAGTCTCTTTTTCCATCTAAAGTACCATTCAGATTCCAGGGATTCAGACCTCATTATCTTTGGATCCTATTGGATATTATTCCATCTACTGTATGTAGGAGATTATCCTGAGCTATCCAGGTGGGCCCAATGTGATTACAAGGATCGTTATGAATGGAAGAGAAAGGCAGAACAAAGAGAATTCAAGAGATGGTAGCATGAGAAAGACTCAGTTCAACATCGCTAGCAAAAATGGAAGAGGTTATAAGTTAAAAAAAATATATAAGCAGCATCTAGAAGCTACAAAAGGTAAGGAAAAGTAATTCCCTAGAGATTCTAAGAGAACATAACCCTGTAAAAACATTGATTTATACCCAGAAAGACCCATCTTGGACATCTGACCTCCAGAACTGTATGGCGATACATTTCCTTAAGCCGCAATGGTTGAGAAAATTTTATGACAGCAACAATAAGAAACTAATGCAGACGTGAAGAAGGGTTCTATGGTAGGCATTAGAATAACAACTCCCAACAACTTGCTTTTATGTCACTTCCCACCTGAGTGTGTGCAGAACACCGTATGTCATTAGAGAGTTGCTAAGTAAACCAACAGTGAGATATCTCTACACACATATTAGAATAGCTAAAATCCAAAACACTGATGACACCAAATCCTGGTGAGGATGTAGGTCAAAAGACTGTTGGAAGGGCTGGAGCAGTGGCTGGGCAGTCATGGCACTTGCCTGGAATGCACAAGTACACAGGTTCAAATCCCAGCATCCACCTACACAACTAAGTGTCGGAGCAAGGAAAGCCATGTAAAAAACTCAATAAAAATTGATCCTCTCTCTCTCTCTCTCTCTCTCTCTCTCTCTCTCTCTCCTTCTCTCTTTAAAAAAAAAAGACTGTTGGGAACACAAAATGATACAGCCGATTTGGAAGATAGTTTGAAAGCAGTGATACGGCCAGGTATGTACTCAATTGAGAAAAACTTACATTCACACAGAAACTTGCACACAAATGCTTATAGCAGTGTTGTTGGTAATTATGAAATGTTGGAAGCAATCAAGATGTCTTTCAATAGGTTAATGGACAAGTGAACTGATACATCCATACCATGGAAAATTATTCGGTGTTATAAAGAAATGAATTGTCAAGCCACAAAACAACAAGGAAGAACCTTAAATGGATATCGCTAAGTGAAAGAAGCCAGTCTGAAAAAATCTGGACAAAACATCAGTACTGTGTTTAGAATTTAGGAACATGGTGCATAAGGACAGGAGCTAGGATCACATTGGATCACATTCTCAGATTACTAAGCAGTACCAGTTTCTGGAGAGAACGTACATCTTTTATGATTAATGGTCACACATAAATGGCCAGGTGGCCCAGAGAGACAGAGAGAGAACCTAAAAGAAGGTCTGCTTTCATTTTGATGGCTTTCTTATTCTTGGTTTTAGTATCCTTATATTAACACCCAATTTTTTACACAATCTATAATTCACCTCCCACTCCAGAAAATGTGTTTTTTTTTTTTTGAGAAATTTTCTCAACATGAAATCTGGGTGAGTCATCCTTTGCATCTGCTAAATGGAGATGTGATCTTTCTACATCAGGCATTGTAATAAAATTCCACTGCTGCTTAAATACCTGTGGAATCAACTCCAGCTGAATGTGATTTATACTAAGAGTAAAGAATGAAATATATCCCCTTTCCTAAGACACCAATAGTCTCGTATGGGAGATAAGATACAAATTCTTCTTCTTTTTTTTTAAAATCTATGCAGGTGGGCTGGAGCTGTGGCTCAGCAGTTACAGCACTTGCCTGGCATATGTAAAGACTGGCGTTCAAACCCCAACAACAAGACCCAGATGAATAAATAAATAAAATTGATTCCTCCCCCCTCTTTCTCTTAAAAAACATCTATGCAGGCAACAAGTCATTATCCAGAACAATCTAAATAAAGTTGAATGTCATAATATGCTAAGTGAATGACAGGACAAAGCTGCACATTTGAAGGGAAAATAGCACTCAGGGTGGAGTCGTGGATGCAGCACAGGGTAGGAATATGAGCGAAGGAGAATATGAAGGATAGCTGTGTTCATTTAAAATTCTTATTAATAGGGACTGAAGTGGTGGCTCAGTGGTTACAGTGCTTGCCTGGCATGTGTGAGGACTTGAATTCAAACCCCAGCACCATGTACACAATGAAGTGTTGGAGCAATGATGGCCACATGAAAAGCTAAATAAAATGATTCTCTCTCACTGTCCCTCTCTCTTTAAAAAAATCGTGTTAATAACCCTACCCTACCCCTAAGAAAACATTGTGAAGTTACAAATTCAAGATGAAATTGGTCACTATGGTCTAATATAAGTTTCTATGAGGATGGCAATGTGCTATATCTACACTGATACAGTGACACCAGCCACATGTGGATGTTTAGCATTTACAGGTGTTTGATGTGACTAAGAAACTGAATTTTGTATTTTAATTATTCTAAATTAAAATAGGCCTACATACCCTGCAGCTGCCATATCAGACAGCACAGCTACACAGTAAAGGAGATGTGCAAAATAAAACAGATAGCAGTGAGTAGCAGAGGTGAGATACCAAGAGAGAGAACACATGGGGTTCCCACAGACCTCTCATTTCCAGTAGGAACTTTTGTCTGCACCCCTATCCTCTTGCTGTTGTCATCTATCTGGAGTTGGTTTCTGTTACTTACAACCTGAAAAGTCTGTTAGTTTTGTTCGCTAGGGCCACCATAACAAGCACCACTGGGTGATTTTAACAACAGACTTCTTTTTTTTCTAATAGTTAAGGAGGTTGGAAGTCCAAGATCAGGATTTTCGTGGGTTTAGTTCTCCCTTGGTCTCTCCTCTTGGCTTGCAGATGGCCATCTTCTCACTGGGTCCTCACACGGGCTTTTCTCTATGCACATGTACCCATGGTGTCTCTGCCTCTTCTCATAAGGACACTGGACCTATTGGATTAGGGCCCCAACCTTCAATTTAACTTTAATTGTCTCATTTAACCACACTTACATCTTTGAAGGTTCTACCACATTGGAGGATAAGTTTTAACATATGAAGTTTGGGGAAACAAAGAGATACGTAATTAATGCATCTAATTGATTTGTCTCTTACTGGTTTTACCATCTTCAAACCTGATTGGATGAAGAAACTCTGGTAATAGTATGGATTCTTAGGAGCCCATAGCTTGTGGAAAGATCTGGTTTCGACAGAATTTGTGATTACCTGAGAACATGTTTCTCTCATAAGATGTCTTTCGGAGGGCTGGAGCGGTGGCTCAGCGGTTGCAGCACTTGTCTGGCAAGTGCGAGTATGCGAGTTTGAACCCCAGCACCACGTACACAACAAGGTCTTGGATCAATGAAAGTCAAATGAAGAACTGAATAAAGTTGATTCTCTCTCTCTCTCTCTCTTAAAAAAAAGATGACTTTTGGAAACATCAACTACACTTATGGATTCATCTTTTTAAGATTGTACCTATTGGGTAGAGACTCATATTTTCTCATTTATATTGCAAATAACTTCTACATTCTTGATAAAGAATATGTGAATACAGGAATGTAATAGTAGCTGCTTAATAATTGTCTCTGGAAAAATAAACACACATATACATACTTGTTACTACAGAATTTACTGACATAAAGTATATGTGCAGCATAAAACTTACAAATAATAAAATATGCAGTACTCCTTATAAATTTTGTATAGGCAATTAATTATCACAGAATGCTCTTAACTCATTTTTTTCCAACTTGCATATTTAACCAACCTATGGTTGCAATTGAAAAATGAGAATAATTCTGACATCAGTGTTGGTTGATAGTTTCATCTGTATTAACAAGTAAAATGAGAACATTTTATGATAGCATTGAATATCTAAACTTGACTCTCGTTATTGACGAGAGTGAATTTTTTTGCTGAATTGAAAAAGTTTTTAGACACTTGAAGAATATAGTCATACATTGCTTAGTGATAGGGATACATTGTGAAAAATGCATCAGCAGGTGATTTTGTCTTTGTGCAAACATTATAGGATATACTCAACTAAATCTAGATGATGTAGGGCAGTCACTCCATGTGGCCTCTTGATGTAATCAAGAGACTGGCAAGCAAGAAGGATGAAGCTGGTGTAACAGAGCATGCTGTTTTAGAGTAAACATTTTTATAAGCAGGAGGAGAACACTCTACAACAAAAAGTAGTCTAATAGCTATGTAAACCAGAAACATGGTTGTTTATTATCGTTATCAAGGATTATGTATTGTACCTAATTGTATGTACTATACTTTTATATAGTTGGTGATACCGTAGATTATTTACATACTACAACATGTAAATAACACCTTGGGCTACTTTGTTATGATGGCTACATTTCCAAGCAACAGAGATTTTCAAGCTCCATTATAATCCTTTGAAACACCATCATGTATGCAGTCTGTTGTTCACCAAAATGTTGTTATATAAGCATGACTATTTTTTTCCATTTTTGTTGCTATTCGCAGCTTGTTATAGCTTATTAACATTTTCTTCATTACCTTTGAAAGTAGACAGTCAACAGCAACAACAAAAACTCAAACCCTCATTTGAGCTTTTTCATTATCCATGATGTAAGCACCCCACCTGTGGCCTATTTCAGCATACCAGTTTGATAATATCATCAAATACCAGGTTGAGAAATAATACACCATTATGTAGTATTTTCACCATAGAGATACAATCAATAAAACCTCAAAGATATAGATTATAGTAAAATAATTAGGAGATGAGGTTGAGTATTTGTTAATTTTGTTTTGAATGATTTCATTATAATTTTATATAGTTTTTAATAAAAATGTATGTTTAACAGCTGTTAAATATTGAAATATTCCTGACAGTTTAGCAGTTGGTCCCATGAGCTAATTTGAATTGCTTTCAGTACACCACTGAATGTGTGCGTGTGTGTGCGTGCGTGCGTGTGTGTGTGTGTGTGCATGCACACATCCTCAACACTGCCCTAGCACACTATGGGATTAGGAGAGAGAATAAAGAAAGTAGGATACAACACAGGGGGCAAATCAATAGTTGATATTACAAAAGTAGGTGCTATATTATATGAGTTGAATAATTAAAAGAAGTTCCACTCAAATCTCCAGAGCTGAAGCAAAGCATGATGGATATAGAAAATTACCAGAAGCCACTCAGTCAGGTAGCAAACCCCGCTACTCACTGCAGACTCAGGTCCTCATCAGAACCTATTGCCTCTGGCCCTTATCAGAGTATCCCCACCCTACTGAAAAACTCAGTTGAATCAGGAAAATTCCTGCTGTGATCCCCCTCCTTGCTCATTCCCTTTATATCTACCCCAGGCTATAAGGGGCAGGTGGGTCCCAAACTCCACTGGCCCCCCCTCTGCAGGTTTCTCCCTAATAAACCTGTGTTACTTTTGAGCCACCCCTCTCTTCTCTCTCTTTCCTTCTCTTTCTCTACAAAACATACAAGCTAAGCTGACAACACATATTTTCAGAAGATGGGCTCCCCTGAGAGAAAAAGAAGTGGTGAAACAGAACCAACAAACTTTACATTTACAACACTTTAAGGTTTACAAAACTAGTACAGGAAGTTTCCATTAACCCTGCACTAGCTTCCCCTACTATGAGCATATTACAACAGTATGGCATATTTATTGCAATTAATGAATAAATATCGATACATTATTACCATATAAAACCATTCTAATCAAATTTCACTAGTCTTTAAGTTCCTTTCTGTACCAGATGCCTTCCAGAATAGTATATAACCTTTAGGCATAATGTCCCCTTAGGTTCCTCTCATCAGTCTTTCCTAATTTTGATGACCTTGAAAGTTTTGAAAATTGGTCCTATATTTTACAAATGTCCATCTTTTGGGATTTGTCAGATTATTTTCATTACAAGATATTGATTTTCAGGAGGAAAAATATAAAGTTAAAACCCCATTTTAACCATATCATCATATGAAGAGTGCATACTATCAGCATGACTTACTGTTATTTTTTTTTAAAGAAATAGGGGACAGAGAGAGAGAGAGAGAGAGAGAGAGAAAAGCAGAGAGAGAAGCAATCTTTATTTAGCTTTTAATGTGGCTTTCATTCCTCAGACACTTTGTTGTGTAAGTGGTGCTGGGGTTTGAACTCATATCCTTGTACTTGCCAGGCAAGCACCTTAACTGCTGAGCCACACTCCATCCTGACTTACTGTTATTGATTTGGATCCTGATCATCTTGCTGAAGTACAGCCTGTTAGCTTTACATTTTTTATTTATCTTACATTTTTATTTTATCTTACATTTTTTATTTCCACATGGTACTCTTAAGAATGAAGTCAATATGTGAGGCACACACTGAGAGTGTGGGTGATTATGCTTTACCTACTTTAGAGTGGAATATTTTGGATGGAATTTTTTTTTGCATGGAAGATTCTCTTCTTTCTTTCTTATTTATTTATTATTCAACTTTATTTGTATCAGTCTGGACCTGTGTGTTTGCTTTATACCTTGGTTTATAATCTATTCTGTTGCACCAATGGTTTCAGATTTGACCATCAGGGGTTCTTTCAATTAGTTCTTTTTTAAATTCCTTTGATATAGCCCCATCTTTGTGTGCTTGTTATTTCTGTTCACATTTGTTTACCTTCTGACACTAGAAGATGTTTTCTAGGCTTATCTTGCACATTTCCTGCCCCATTCTTAGAACCAGCAGTGTTTTCAGGTCCTCTTACCTTTTATTGGAAAATGGTTTTATAAGCCAAAAACTGGGTGCTGGATAA
This sequence comes from Aplodontia rufa, assembly GCA_004027875.1. Classification (NCBI taxonomy): domain Eukaryota; kingdom Metazoa; phylum Chordata; class Mammalia; order Rodentia; family Aplodontiidae; genus Aplodontia; species Aplodontia rufa. Next base: position 8,788 of record PVKS010022442.1, on the reverse strand, counting down.
ACTTGTTGTTGCCTTCTAGACCTTCTTAGCTGTCCAAGCAAGGGCATCTATGCTTCTGCTGGTATTATATATATACATATACACATATATAATATGTATATATATACATATCTACAAATCCATAAGCTGAACACTCTTCAACTGTAGCAGTACTACATGGATGATTTTAGCCTCTTCCCTTTGCTTAGCTGTAAACTCCCACTTCAATAGTGAGACACTGGCTATCACTAGCCACCAGTTACCTCTATGTACTTAGGAAAAATTAACCTTACTTCCTTATTTTTCAAACCACTTTCATAAATATGATTTCCACAAATTGTTGCAACCCCTTAAAAGGTGTTACTATCACAATTTTAAAGTCAGAAAACAGAAAATCTGAGAGATCATGAATTTGCTAAGGTATAAGAGTTCCCCAAGATATTCAATAGTAACACCCAGATCCAACTGCAATACCCTTCTCAGATAAGTGATTAATTCTGTGCCCATTTTAGACTTGAGGGAGCTAAGACTTTGCAAGGTACTATAACTAGCCTAAGCACATACATCCAGTGAACGGTAAGCTAGTTCCCCCGGCCAGGAGAATAGAGAGTCTGCCCATTGGGTCTGACACTTTTCTAGATTGGATGATCTAGTTCTTTGGTCTTTCTCAAGAAGGCATTTGATATTAAAGCCACCCTGCTTCTTTTCCCCATTCTTGTGAATCAGAGACCTGACTGTAAGTTAGTACTCCTGACCAGTTTCCTCTCCCTCCCCATCATCTCCCAAATGCTCTGTGCTTTCTTGTCCTTAACCCAAACCTCACTATCTCCCACATCTCTAGTACTTCTACTCCATAATCACCCAATGCCCTGTATCCTTAACCTCTTCTCAGGCAGTTTCTTCTCCCTTCTTGGCATAAATGCAATTCAACTTGAATTTGAGGGCATGCATTTCCAAGTGGAATCTTTTTATTCTTTTTCATGACCAACATAACTAAAAGTCAGGAGGTGAAATTGGAACTCTTTTTGCTTCCATTGTCTCTTCCCCAAATGTTATGGGTCAAAGTTACGTCTCAAAAATACATATGTTGAAGTGCTAGTGAGCAGTACCTCAAAATACTTTGGAAATAGAGTCACTTCAGCTATGAGCTATGGTTAGCTAAGATGAGGTCATACTAGATTAGGGGAAGGTCCTTAATCAAATATGAGTGTTGGCTGGGAACAATGCTGCATACCTGTAATACCAGTGATTTGAGAGATTGAGGCAGGAGGAGCACAAGTTCAAAGCCAGTTTCAGCAATTCAGTGAGATCATAAGTAACATAGCGAGACCAAAGTAAAAAATAAAATGGCTGGGAATGTAGTTAGGAGTAAAGTGCCCCTGGATTCAATCCCCAGAACATTCTATCATCTATCATCTATCCATCCATCTATAATATTCTTATAAAAAAGGGAAATCTGGACCAGATATGTACACAAGAATGCTTTGTGAAGGTGAAAGCTGTATCAGTGTGTTTGGGCTGCTATAACAAAAATAGTGTTGCTTTGGTGGCCTAAACAACAGAAATTCTGGAGGCTGGGAAATCCAAGATGAAGGTCCTAGCAGATTCAACAGTTTAGTAAGGGCCCATTTTCTTCTTTTCAGATGGCTGCTTTCTCACTGTACCTTCACATGGTTGAAGAGGATTTTATTTTATTTTTTTAAAGATAAAGGGAGAAAATAGGAGAGAGAGAGAAGAGAGAAAGAATCAATTTTATTTATGTTTGCATCTGGCCTTGTTTCTCTGATAGTTGTTCTGGCATTTGAACCTGGGTCCTCATGCATGCCAAGCAAGCACTCCAACCGCTGAGCCACCATTCCAGCCCCTCCCTTATGATTTTTTAATAAAGGCACTAATTTCATTCATGAAGGCTTTTCCTCATGATTTAATTAATTCCCCAAAGCCCTACCTTCTAATATCATTGCATTGGGGTTAGAATTTTAATCCAGGCATTCTGGATCCATGGATTCAGTCCATAACAAAGGCAGAATTCTACAAGAGAAGGAACACCAAAGATTTCCAGCACACCAACAGTACCCAGGGGAGAGGCAAGGAATCGATTCTTCCTCACCACCCGCAGAAGGAATCAATCTTGCCTGCAGCTTGATCTCAGATACTTACCCTCTAGAATTTGGCAGCCATGAACTTCTGTCCCCCAAAGTTTACATTTTGGAAACTTAATCCTCAATGCCAAATTGTGTTGCGAGGTAGATCTTTAAGAGGGCAGAGCCCTCACGAATGGGATATTGTCATTTTCTTGAGAGTGAGCTTGTTATTTCAGTGGTGGGTTATTATAAAATCCAGTCCAGCCTTCTCATGAGCATGCTGTTTTGCTTGTGATGCCTTAAGATGCAGTAAGCAGCTCCTCACCAGATAGTTTTTTTTTTAATCTTGGACTTCTTAGCCACCAGAATCATAAGCCCAACAAACCTTTGTTGTTTATTAATTACCCAGTCTGTGGTAGTCTATTATAGCAGCACAAAATGGACTAAGACATAGGCTATTATACTTCCTTATGGTAAGCCTTACCAAACTATTACACTAACTCTCTGGTAAAAACCCTGTTTCATTTTCAGGTACAGGACTTCCAGTCTAAATTTTCCTTCAGATCTCAGTTTAATGATTATTTTTTTCTTCAGGATATTTGCTTGATCAGAATCTTTGATATAAATTCTCACAGAACCATTTCACTTGTTTTTGAAGCACTTATTTACCTCAGTTTTTAGTTATGCCAGTGTTAGTGCTCTTTGATTGATACTTGGCCTTACCTTTGGCCTCTAAACGCCACAGCAGCAGCACAGTTTCTGTTTTACCATCATATCCCCAGAGTGGGTGTTCAGCAAATATTTGTTGAATGAACTAAAACATTCCATTGTTTTAAAAGTTATTTCACTTTTGAAATACAAATAACCTTTGGCAAATACAATCCACCAAGTCTTATCAGCCTTACAATATTTAATATGTACATGAATATCAGACCTAAGACGGTGCTGAAATTTGTGTTATCAGATAATTGCTTCCTAAATGACACTTGGCTTCTTTCTCAGTCCCATTTCTTGATCTTGTCGACTTTGATCATTATTTTATTGACTTCCACAGTTGTGTGGTCTCCAGATTCTTCCTTATAGTTTTTTAACTTATTGTTTTTATAGTTTTTATAACTGATACTTTGGTGGATTACTTAGAGATAACTACCCTATTTTAATTTTTTTTAAAGAGTGAGGGACAGTGAGAGAGAGAGAGATAGAGAGAGAGAGAGAGAAATAATTTTTATTTAGTTTTTCATGTGGCCTTCGTTGCTCTGAGACTTCGTGGTGTATGTGGTGCTGGGGTTTGAACTTGCATACTTGTGCATGCTGGGCAAGCACCATAACCGCCAAGCCACTGCTCCAGCCCCACTACATTTTAATCTGTTGTAACCAGTATGTGTCCCCCTGGCCATATCTTCTAGTCCAGGTATTAAAACATTAAGGGGCAGACAGCCTACTGTTAATTTTAGCCCAAGGTAGAGGAAGCAGTTTCTCTTTTCCAAATGGTAGGCACAGTTTGTGCTGTCTTAAAGTTAGCCAGGAGTGCATCACTACTACCTATGGGTCTGCAAATGCCTTGAGATAAGTTCGAATGGCAGGGAGCCACCATCTATGGGTTACTTCTTGAATTTCTCTTTTAGGCATGTATTAGCTGTTGACCATTTTGACAAAATACCTGAGAAAATCAACTTACAAGGAGTAGACATGTATTTTGACTCACAATTTCAGAGGTTTATTTCATGGTTGCTTGGCCCTGTTTCCTTAGGACCTGTTGCAAGGCAGACCATCGTGGCAGGGAACATGTGGCAGAGGAGGCTGCTTACTGTGGCATCCAGGAAGCAAAGCGGGAGAAAGTAAGGGACCAGGGTCTTAATATTCCTCCAAGGGCATTCCCTCGATGACCTAATTTCCTTCCAGTAGGTTCCACCACCTCCTAATAGCACTAGAGGTGAATGAGCAACCCTTCAATATATGGACCTTAGGGGGACATTTCAGATCTAAACTGTAAAAAGGTGCGTCTTCCCAACTGGAGTTCTAATGGAAGATATTATGCAGGAGGTTCAGATATGAGAGTGGTTAAGATACTAGAAAGGGTCAGGGGTGTAGCTCAGTCATATAGCCCTTGCCTAACATGTGCAAGACCCTGGGTCTGATCCACAGGAACACAGGGAGAGAGAGAGAGAGAGAGAGAGAGAGACACACACACACAAAGAGAAAAAAAGATGCCAGACAAAACCCAGCCACATATCAAGGTACATTTCACATTTAAATTTTAAGTATCTATTATATTTGTAGGGTCCAAAAATCAAATATTACTATAAAGAATTATGGTATAATAAAAATCTATTTAGGTTTTGCTCCTCTTCCTCAGGCAGGAATCCTAAAATTCTTAGAATCTTCTGAGTGACAAGTACCTTTTCTATGCTAATGAGATGACTCCAGGCAGAGACCTAGATTCAGATTAGGGTCAAGTCACTATAAAGCAAAGAGGGTTAGGACTTTCAGCACTCCCTCCACACCTCACAGAGAGGGGAAGGAGGGCTGGAGATCTTGTCCAAAGCAGCCTCTACGCTTTGGGGTTCACAGAGTTTTGGGCTGATAAACACACTGAAGTGCTACAAAGAAGCTGCACTGGGAGGTGTGTGATTTCTGGGCTCCTCTCCCATACCTTGCCCTATAGGTCATTCCCAGTGGGCAGTCCCTGACTTGTATCTTTCGTAATAAACTGGCAAGCATGTAAAGTGTTTTCTTGAGTTCTGTGAATCTTTCTAGTGAATTATTAAATCTGGTGATGGGTGGGATCAGGGGATGTGAACGCTTGGTTTTGTAGTCAGTACGGCACAAGTATAGGTAAGCCAGAGTCACCATTTGTGGCTGGCATCAAAAGATGGAGCAGACTTATGGGAGTGAGCCCTTGTTAACCTGTGGGTGGTTAGTGTCAGAATCTAAATGAATTGTTAACACCCAGTTGTTGTCAGGTATTAAAAGATGAACGTTGGCTCATTACAATTTTAAAGAGTTTATTTGAGATTCATGAATCCATGAGTCAAGAAACTCAAACCAGGAAATGGTTTGGGACTGCACTAGAAAGAGTTGAAGGGAAAGATTTTATAGGGTGAATGTGGAATCAGAGAAAAGAAATTACTTGATTGATTTAACTTTGAGTAATTGCTTTATTTGGATTATTCTGGTAGAAAGTACAAGATGATGTGTAAATATTTTTTTTCAGTTGGATACCTATTATTGCCTAAACTTAAGATTTTTTGTTTTATTGGTTCATTTTAGTTTATACATGACAGTAGAATCCATTTTGACCTAACTATAAAAGCATGGAATATAACTTGTTCTAATTCTATTTCCAGTACCTACCCTTCCCGTCCCCTCTCCACACCCCCAGACCCTTCCCTCTACTCTTGTGATATTTCTGCCATTTACCCATAGTTATTTGTTCTTTTTTTCTTAAATTAGTTTCTTGTGGATGTACACTATGGTGAACTTCACTGTGGTATATTCATATATGTACATAGAAATGTTATCAGGTTCATTTCACAATCTTTTCTTATCCCTAACCTCTTCATTCCCTTTGTTTACTCCACTGATCTTATTTCGATTCTTTCCCAACCTCTTGTTTTGGATTAGGTTCCACATATCAGAGAAACCATTCAACCTTTGGTTTTTTTGGGACAGGCTAATCTCACTTAGCATGGTAGATCCATCCATTTGCCAGCAAGTGTCATAAAGTAACTCTTCTTTATGGCTGAGTAATACTCCATTGTGTATATATACCACATTTTCTTTGTCTATTTGTCCATTGAAGTCACCTCGGTTAGTTCCATAGCTAAATTATTATGAATTATGCTGCTCTAAACATTGATGTGACTCTGTCACTATAGTATGCAGCTTTTAAATAATTTGGATATACACTGAGGAGTAGGATAACTGGGTCAAATGGTGGTTCCAGTCCTAGATTTTGGTTGTAACAGTTTGCAGTCCCACCAACAATGTATGAGTGTACCCTTTTCCCTCCATCTTCACCAACATTTATTGTTAATTGTATTTTTTTTCCAGGGCTGAGGACCAAACTTGGGGCTTTGCACATGCTAGGCAAGCACTCTGCCACTGAGCTAAATCACCAACCCTGTTAATCGTATTTTTTAATAACTGCCATTCTGACTGGTATAAGATGAAATCTCAGTGTAGTTTTAATTTGCATTTCTCTAATTGCTAGGGATGTTGAGCATTTTTTTTCATATATTTGTTGACCACTTGCATTTCCTCTATTGAGAAGTGTCTGTTTAGGTCCTTTGTACATTTACTGATTGTTTTTTCTTTTGGTGGTTAGTTGTTTGAATTATTTGTATATCCTGGATATTAATGCCCTGTTTGAGGAGCAGGTGACAAGATTTTCTCCCATTCTGTAGGCTCTCTTCATGCTTTTGATTGTTTCCTTTGCTGTGAAGAAGCTTTGTAGTTTGTGCAGGGTGAGAGATACGGGTTAAATTTCAATTTACTGTATGTATGGATTTCTGTTTTACCAGCACCATTTGTTAAAAAGGCTATCTTTTTCTCCACTGTATGTTTTTGTCACCTCTATATAATATTAGGTAAGTATAATTATGTGAGTTTCTCTCCATGTCTTCTATTCTATTCCACTGGTCTTCATGCCCTTATTGGTGCCAGTACCATGCTGTTTCTGCTGCTATAGTTCTTTAGTATAATTCGAGGTCTGATATTCTGATGGTTCCAGCTTCATTTTTCTCATTAAGGATTGCATTGGCTCTTCTGGGTCTCTTATTTTTCCAACTGAATTTCATGACTGCCTTTTCTATTCCTGTGAAGTATGTCATTGGAATTTTGATGGAGATTACATTGAATCTATATAGCTATTTTGGTAGTATGGCCATTTTGACAATATTAATTCTGTCTATTCAAGAACATGGGAGGTCTTTCCATATTCTAAAGTCTTCTTCAGTTTCCTTCTTTAGTGTTCTATAGTTTTCACTATAGAGATCCTTCTCCTCTTTTATTAGATTGATTCCCAAGTATTTTATTTTTTTAAGCTACTGTGAATGAGAGTTTTCCTAATTTCTTTTTCAGCAGATTCATCATTGGAGTATAGGAAAATGATTGATTTATGGGTGTTGATTTTGTATCCTGCTACTTTGCTAAATTCATTTATGGGTTCTAGAAATCTTTTAGTGGAGTTATTTGGGTCTTCTAAATATAGGTTCATGTCATTGGCATATAGAGATAATTTGAGCTCTTCTTTACTATTTTATCCCTTTAATTTCCTTATCTTGCTTAATTGCTTTGGCTAGAGTTTCAAGGCCTGTGTTGAATAGGAGTGGTAAAAGAGGGCACCCTTATCTTATTTCTTTTTTTTTTTTTTTTAGAAGAAATGCTTTCAGTTTTTCTTCATTCAGAATAATGTTAGCCTTGGGTTTGTCATATATAGCCTTCACAATGTTGAGGTAAGTTCCTTCTATCCATAATTTCTCTAGTGTTTTAAACATGAATAGGGGGCTGGAGTAGTGGCTCAGAGGTTACAGCATTTGCCTGACTTGTGCCAGCATATGAGTTCAAACTCCAGCACCACATACACAATAAAGTTTCAGAGCAATGAAGGCCACGGAAAAACTAATTAAATTGGTTCTCTCTCTCTCTAAAGAAAAGTCATGAATGGGCAGTGTACTCTGTCAAGTGCTTTTTTGCATTTATTGAGATAATCATGTCATTCTTGTCTTTAAGTCTATTTATGTGGTGGATTACATTTATTGATTTCTGTATGTTGAACCAAGCTTGCATCCCTGGGATGAAACCCACTTGAACATAGTGCACTATCTTTTTAATGTGTTTTTTGTATGTGGTTTGCCAATCTTTTATTAAGAATTTTTGCATCTATGATCATTAAAGATGTTGGCCTGCCAGCTATCCCACTCCTGGGTATTTTCCCAAAAGAGTTAGAATCAGAGTATTATAGTGATGTGGCTTCCTCAATGTTTATATTAGCTCAATTTACTATAGCTAGACTATGGAACCAACCCAGATGCCCCTCACTCGATGAGTGGATACAAAAACTTTGGTACAACCTCACTCCTGTTAGAGTGGCAAAAATGAAAAATACAAATAACGACAGATGCTGGAGAGGCTGTGGGAAAAGAGGAACACTACTACAGTGCTGGTGGGACTGCAAACTGGTTCAGCCACTATGGAAAGCTGTATGGAGAATCCTCAAAAAATTAAGGATGGAACCATCTTATGACCCAGCTATCCCACTCCTGGGAATTTTCCCAAAAGACTTAGAATCAGCATATTATAGCGATGTGGCTTCATCGATGTTTTTAGCAGCTCAATTTACTATAGCTAGACTATGGAACCAACCCAGATGCCCCTCACTTGATGAGCGGATACAAAAGCTTTGGTACATATATACTATGGAATACTACTCGGCCATTAGAGAGGACGATATTATGGCTTTTGAAATCAAATGGTTGGAGATGGATAGAATTATGCTTAGTGAAGTCTCCCAATCTCAGAGACTCAAGGGCCGAATGGTTTCTCTCATCTGTTGATGCTAGAATACATGGGGAAGCAGTAGGGTAGACGGCTAACCTAACAATACTTCAAATTGTATGATTCTCAGAGTAATAGGGGGATGGCTCCCTAGGATACTTGGAGGTGTAGGGAGGGGGATGGAGAGGGGGGAGGGTGTATGAAGAACTCATAGGAGACTGGAGAGT
>PVKS010022441.1:0-33724 GCA_004027875.1 Aplodontia rufa | reverse complement strand
AGAATTAAATGATCACATAAGTATTATTTAACTTCTTGGGGTAGGTAAAGAATATGCTACACTGTCTGTCTCCCTAGATTCCTCTCTATCCTCCTTCCCTCTCCCATTGCCCCATCTCTCACCCACCCCCGTAGTCCCCCACATGTCTATGGTTCCCCTAGATTATGTGTTGCTATGCCCCTGGTGGGTCCAATATATGAGTTTGACTACCTTTCACCCAAGCCTGGGTTTTGCTATAACCTCCACAAATAAGAGAAAACATTTGACCCTTACCTCTCAGGATTTAGGTAACTTTTTTCAGCATGATTTCTTACATTGCCATTCATTTACCTTCAAAGGTATCATTGTCTCCAACAGCTGGGTACTCAGCCAATTTGGGGTTGAATATACTAAGATGTCTGTTAAGTCGATTTGATTTATGGGGTTGTTTAGACTAGAGATCTCTATTATTTTTTTGCTTTAATGATCTGTCTATAGATGACAGAGGTGTATTAAGTCTCCCACTATTATCATGTTGAGATCCACAAGTGGTTTTATGTCATGGAGTCATTTTTCCACCTAGCTGGGGATGTTGGTGTTTGAAGAGTATATATTTACTATGGTTTTATCTTCCTGTTGTATTGTTCCCTTTACTAGGATGTGGGGGCCTTTTAAAAAATCTCTTCTGATTAATTTATGTTTGAAACCTACTCTGTCAGATATAAGTACTGCAAAACCAGCTTTCTTTCTTGGGCTATATGCCTGGTACATTTTTTCCCATCTTTTCACCCTCAATTTGTGGACATAAGGGGGGTCTCCTATAAGCAGCATATTGTTGGACTTTGTTTTTTGATCCAATCTGCTAATTTGTGTGTTTTTGATTGGTGTGCTGAGATTATTCACATTCAGTGTTAGGATAGTTATGTGGTTGTGGTTCATAGTCATTGTGTTTTATTGGTAAATTCTGTATTGTCTTGGTTGTCTATTGATAGTGTGTACTTTTACTGAATTTCCTGTATATGTGGGTTTTGAGGATGTTTTGCTAGTTCTTCTATTTGGAATTTACCATTGAGGATTCTTTGTAACACAGGTTTTCTTTTCATGAATGCTGCAAGGTTTGATCTTTTTGCGAAATGTTCTTATTTCCCCATCAAATTTGAAGCTGAGTTTTTCTGGGTATCGTGTTGTCAGCTGCATGTTGTGGTCATTCAGACATCAGAAGATTTCTTCCAGGATCTTCTTGCTTCTAGAGCCTGGTGATCCTTATTGGTTTGCCTCTGAATGTGATTTTGCATTTTTTCTCTTTCCATTTCTAATATTCTTTCCTTGATTTCCCTGGTATATATACATTTTGAATATGTGTCTTTGTGAACACATATTGGGTGTACTGTACACCTATTGGGTGTACTGTACGCTTCCTGGAAGAACATTTCTGATTATTCTGATATGCGAAAAATATTCTTTAATAATTTCATTGAGAATGTTCTTTACATCATTCATTTGCTTTTTTGATTTCTTCATGTATCCCAATTACTGTTGAATTGTTTCTTTTGATATTATCTCAGACATTTTGAAAATTCTGTTTATGTTCAGTGAGTTTTTTTTTTCTTTTTTGTCATCTGTACACTCATGTTCACTCAGCCTATCCACACTGTCAGAAGTCCTTTCTTCCAAGGCTGAGGTTCTGTTTTCTATGGAGGCTAGTCTATTGTTAAGTTCTTCCATCGTTCCTCTGACATGATTGACTGCAGATTTGAGCTCCATTACTTCCTTTTTCAGTATGTCTCTTTCTTTGATAATATAGGTTTCATCTCTTGAGTTTTCTCACTTAGTCCCTTCATTAAATTTTTAGTTTACTGTCCTTTTTAGTAATCAGATCATTGATAATTTTTCCTGGTTTTCATTCTGCTCCTTGTCCATGGGCTCTGATTCTATTTCCTGATTTCTTCTTTGGCAGAATTGCTGTTCAAGTATAGGAAAACTATTCATTTATGGGTGTTGATCTTGTATCCTGCCACTTTGCTGAATTTATTTATAAGCTCTAGAAGTCTTCTGATAGAGTTTTTTGGGTCTTCCAGGTATAGGATCATTTTGCTCTCTTTTCCTATTAAAATCCCATTGATTCTCTTCTCTTGACTGATTGCTCTGGCTAGGGTTTTGAAGACTATATTGAATAAGGGTAGTGAGAGCGGACAGCTTTGTCTTGTTCCCAAGTTTTGTGGGAATGCTTTCAGTTTTTCTCCATTAAGAATAATGTTGTTTGTGGGTATGTTAAAAATGGCCTTAAAAAATTAAGGTAAGTTCCTTTGATCCCTATCTTGTCCAGAGTTTTGAACATAAATGGGTGTTGGATTTTGTCAAAGGCCTTTTCTGCATGAATTGAGGCAATTATATGGTTTTTGACTTTAATTCTGTTTAAGTGATGAATTACATTTATTGATTTGTATATTGAACCAGCTTTGCATGCATGGAATGAAGCCCACTTGATTGTGATGTATTATCTTTTTGATGTGTTTGTGGATGTGGTTTGCTAGGAATTTGTTAAGGATTTATGCATCTATATGTTCATCAGGGATATTGGTCTGTTTTTTATGTGTCTTTGTTGGGTTTTAGCATCAGGATTATCATTGCCTCAAAAAAAAAGTGCTTGGGAAGTTTCCATCACTTTCAATTTCATGGAATAGTTTACTAAGGAGAGATGCTAATTTTTATGTAAAAGTCTGGGAGAACTCAGTTAAGAATCCATTAGGTCATGGACTTTTATTTTCTGGAAGACCTTTCATTGCTGGTTCAGGGGTGTTAGCTGTATTAGTTTACTGAGCTGGTCAATATCCTCCTGTGTCAGTTTTGGAATGTCGTATATGGCTAGGTATTTGCTCAAGTCCTTCAGATTATCCAACTTGGAGGGGTATAGTTTTTCAAAATAGCTTCTGATAATCCTCTGGATTTCAGATGAGTTGGTGGTGATGTCTCCAGTTTCATTTCTGATTTCGTTGATTTTCTTCATTTCATTCTTTCTTTTGGTGAGGCTGGTTAGTGGGTCTGTCAATTTCATTTACTTTTTCAAAGAACCAACTCTTAGTTTCATTGATTCTTCATTTGTTTTTTTTAATTCTCAATTTCATTGATTTTGGTCTGAAATTCGTTATTTCCTGTTTTATGCTGGATTTGGGATTGGATTGAACTATTTTTTCTTTTTGGTAAAGATTTGAGGTGTAGCATGAGTTTATTTATTTGGACTCTCTCCCGATTTTTGATGAAAGCACTCAGTGCTACAAATATGCCTCTTAAGAACACTTTCATACTGTCACAGAGATACAATTATTTCCAAGAATTTTTTTATTTCTGTTCTCATTCCCTCTTTGGTCTAGTCTTCATTTAAGAGAGTACTATTCAATCTCCATGTATTTATGTACTTTCTGTTATTTTTCTTGCTGTTAATTGCTAGGATCATACTATTTTGTCTGATTATACCAACATTTTTGTTTTTGTTAAGATTACCTTTGTGGACTAAAATATGATCTATTTTGGAGAAGAATCGATGGGCTGCTGAGAAGAATGTAAATTCAGCCTATTTGGGATATTCTGTAGATTTCTGTTAGGTCCATTTATTTATAGAGTTAGGCTGGAGATTATATTGATTTTTTTTAAAGATCTATTGGTGATAAAGGTGCATTAAAGCCCCCCAGTATTATTGTGTTGAGATCTATAAGTGGTTTAATGTCATGGAGTAATTTTTTCACATATTTGGGAATGTAGGTGTTTGGAGCATAAATGTTAACTATGGTTTCTTAATGTAGCATTCCTTTAACTAAAAGGTAGTCTATTCTGATTAATTTTTGGTGGAAAACTACTTTGTTGGATATAAGTATCACAACACTGGCTTGCTTTTTAGGGCTGAAAGTGTGGTAGATATTTTTCCAACTTTTTACCTTAAATCTGTGGCTGTCCTTAGCTGTGAGGTGAGTCTCCTGTAAACAACATATTGTTGAATTTATTTTTTGATCCAGTTTGCTAATCTGTATCTTTTGCTTGGGGCATTGAATCAACTGACATTCAGTGTTAGAATAGATATGTGATTTAGTTCCTGGTATTGTGACCTTTGGTATATTTTGTGCCATCTTGGATATCTTTTAGTGAGTTATGCTTTTATTGACTTTCCTCTGAGTGTGGGCTTTGGGAATGGTTTGCTTATTCCTCTGAAGTTTGTTTTTGAGTATTTTCTGTAGATCTGGTTTTGTTTTCAGGTATGTTGCTAGTTTGTTCTAATAATGGGAAATTTTTATTTTATTTACCCATCAAATCTAAAGTTGAGTTTTGCTCAGTATATTATTTTTTTTTTAAAGAGAGAAGGAGAGGGAGAGAGAATCACTTTTATTTAGTTATTCATGTGGTCTTTGTTGCTCCAACACTTCATTGTGTATGTGCTGCTGGGGTTTGAACCTGTGTCCTCACCCATGCCAGGCAAGTGCTGTAACCGCTGAACCACTGCTCCAGCCCCTGGGTATAGTATTTTTGGTTGAAAGTTATTTTCTTTCAATATTTGAATAGTTTTGTTCCACACTCTCCTTGCTTGTATGGTCTGATTTGGGATATTCACAGTGATCCTTATTGGTTTGCCTCTGAATGTGACTTGGTGTTTTTCTCTTACCACTTTTAATATCCTTTCCTTGTTTTCCCTGTTATTCATTTTGAATATGATGTATCCTTGTGAGTTTCTCATTTGGTTAGGTATATTTGGTGTCCTATAGGCCTCTTGAATGTGAATCTCTCTATTCTGATATGGGGGAATTTTCTTTATCTCATTGAGAAGGTTCTTTATGCTGTTCATTAGCTGTTCAATGTTCTCCCCATTCCAATCACTCTCAAGTTATTTCTTCAGATTTCATTCCATGCTTCTTAGACATTCTGATCATGATCAGTAAGTTTCTTTTCTTGTCTATCCTCCATGTGTTCAAGATTACTTTGCCTGTCTTTATTGTCCCATGTACTTCCTTTGAGAGCTGAAGTTTTATCTACTGAGTTTAGTCTGATATTATTATCTTACATTGAGCTTTTAATTTGGTTAACTATATTTTTCAATTCTAAGAGCTCTGAGATGTCTTTTTTCAGTGCCTCTAATTCTTTATTAAAATGGTGTTTCACCTATGTAATTGCTCTTATTTCCTTCTTTAAATCTTCTTTTAATTCTGTGATCATTTTAATAATCAGATTGTTGTTACTTTTTTCTAAGTTTTCATCCAAATCCTATCCACGGAATCCTTGGCTGGAGAGTTGTGGGTTTGAGGAGAACTGTTTCTCTTTTTCCTCATCTTCAGTGTCAGGGAATATAGGGCCTGAGAGCTCTCATTGGTTATTTCACTTTGGGACTTTGTTGATGGGTTGTGGGGTTTTTCTTTCTTCACTTATTTGGGCTGGGGTACAATTTACATAGTACATGTCAACAGCTGGCTCCCCAACCTGTGAATTATTATTGACCTTTATGCTTTCCAATACCTCAGGAGAGAAGGGGAGAGTCAATATGAACATCAAATGCATACAATAGACAGCACTGAACTGGTTCCTTTGTTCCTTCTGTAACTGTTACAATGTTAATTATCACCTATGAGAGGGATAGAAGGATCAGTAACTATTTTCCGTAAGCACTATAACCAGTTTAAATGAAAACTCCTTTATCATGATTAGCATTCACTTCAGATTTCCAGTACCTCCCTAGGTAAGGAAAAATAGTCTTGAGAGCAAAGGAAATATGATAGGAAGTTAGAGAGGAACTTGTGAAATTGGAGCAAGAGAGGGGACATGATGTAGGATATTCTGAGAAAATGAAAAAATAAAAAGAGGAAGAGACTTAGGTAATGACTTTAGGGGAGCATGATAATGGAATAATGTTTAGCTGTTGTCAGAAGAAAGGGATGAAATGGGGAGGCTATACAGCACAAAAACAAAATGTGCTGGTCTGGAAGATTACAAGCAAAAACAACAACAAACCACAGAAAAATAAATAAAGCAAAAGAGAAACACAAAACAAAAAAAAAAGTAAACACAAAAAAATTCTTAATGGAAAGTTGGGAGGATTATGGGTTATTTCCACTAAGAAGGTCAAAACAGACAGTATGGGTAGATGATCACATCTGGTTCCTGGATTGAGGTACTTCCAGAGTGAGGTTGCTGGACGGCCTCGGTTTTGCTGTTCTAAGCTAGAAATAAGATTCCCAGGAATCCTTCCAGTATTCTTGTCATGTGTCTGTGTGTGTGGAGGGGGGCAGGTGCAGTCTTTCACCACCACAGTGTCCTCTGAAGACAGCGATTCGGTTTTCCTGGGTGGAGACCCTGGGTGCTTTAGTGTCCACCTGCCCAGACTCCTGTCCCTCTTCAGCTAGGGACCCAGCAGCCATTGGCAATCTTGTGGATCCTGGGGCAGCCATGAGGAGAGTTCATGGAGTCTGCATGGATTTTGGGTGAGTGGCTGCCCTGATCTGAGGATTCCTGGGGCAGATGCCACCCTGAACTTGTGGGTCCTGAGGACTTCACTGGCCCAAAACATGTGGGTCCTAGGGCAGTCTCTGCCCCATAATGACCGGGCCTAAGAGGCAGACTCTTGACCAGAATGTGGGCTCCTGGATCTGTCTCTGCCCAAAATTTGCAAGGCCTGAGAGGCAGATGCCTGCTGAAATTGAGTGGCTACTGGCAAAGTTTGTGCCCTGGACTTGAGGGCCTGAAAGGCAGACTCCTGCCAGGAGCAAGGCTCCTGGGGCAGTCTCCTTCCTGAACAAAAACAAAATGAGCTGGTCTAAAAGATCACAAGTAAAAACAACAAACCATAGCAGAACAGGGCTTGAGGTAGACAGAACAAAGGGCTCCTGGGGTGGCCAGCAACCCGATGGTATGACACCTGGGGTGGCCTGTGACCTGAACTCATGGCTCTTAGAGCTGCTGCCAGGACCACCCACCTCCTCAAGATGGCAATCTCCCTGGGTCTCCATGGCTAGTGTATAGGCATGTCTAGGTCATGTAGTCCCTGGGTTCAGTTGAGGGGCAGGAGCACTTCTGATACCAGGGTTCTCTGTGCTCATTTGTCCTTCCTGTATTTGTGTGTGTTCTTTCCTCCCTCTGCTCCGAACCAGCAGCACAACTGCCAAGTGGTGGTCCTTGTAGCAGAGTTGCTTGGCCTCTATGTGGTTTTTCTTCCTTGCTTAATGTATCCAAACCTCTGAGTCTCTAATTTTCCTTGTTTGTCAACTAATAAGTTTTGGCAAAATTTTGCCATTGTGTAAAGGCACAACTCCTGCTCTTGGTGTCCCGCTTAATGGAGAGATTCTACATGAAGCCCTCCTGCTGGTTTCCATTTTCTTACCCAAAATATTAAATTTAAACTCATTTTTTCATTAGAAAAATTTTATGAGAATACAGAGATCACTTTTTCTTTTTTATCCTCTTTTTTTTTAAAGAGAGAGAGGGAGAGAAAGAGGGGAAGAGACAGAGTCAGTTTTATTCATTTTTTTTTCATCTGGCCTTAGTTTCTCAGACACTTAGTTGTGTATGTGGTGATGGGATTTGAACCCAGGTCCTCATGCATGCCTGGTAAACACTCCAACCACTGTGCCACGGCCCCAGCACCCAGAGATCATTTTTCTGTGCAGACCTATCAGTGGATGTATATGCACCTTAGGTTACATAACTTCAGAGACTGAAAGCTCAGTGTGAATGTAATATAAGTTTACCTTAAACTCCAATGCTCCATACATAGACAAAAGAAACAACTCTGCTTGCTTGTGTAGGAAAATTAACATGACTTCCCCCAAATTCATTCATTCTCAGATCAGCCAAATGCCCAATACTAGCCAATGCTGACTACCCTTATTACAGATTGCTTCTTGTTTCTTTACTGTATTTTATATAGAGGCTTTCCTGTACCTTTAATAAAAAAGCCCATCCTGGTAATTTCTTTGTGGCAGGGAACCTGTCTTCTGATCACTAAAATAAAGATGATCACATAAAAAATTTTTTTTCATTTGTATTTATTTCTATATTTACCCAGCTATTATTCCTCTCTTAATGTTTCAGAAGAAAATTATACTTTTTATCCTGTGGATACCATCTTGACTCATGCACTCTGTTTCTATAGCCTATCAATCATCTCTTTCTTATAACGTACAAACTATTTATCTCAACTGGATTCTTCCCTCGCATTAGAAACAAGATCAGACCCTCCATTAAAAACTAAACCTAGACCTAAAAACTCAAAACTCTTAAGCAGGAAAGTAATAAGAATACTCATATCAGTCAGGGTGTACAGACAAGAAGAATGTAATATACTATTGGATCAAAATTTGAGATGAACTAACACTACTAAAATCCAGAGGATTATCAAAAACCATTTTGAAAATTTATATTTCAATGAGCTAGAAAACCTTGAAGATATTGACAAATTCCTAAGATGTAGGACCTACTCAAATTGAACCACGAGGGGTTGGGGATTTAGCTCAGTGACAGAGCGCTTGCCTAGCACGTGCAAGGCCCCGAGTTCAGTCCTCAGCCCTGGGGACAAAAAACAAAAACAAAAACAAAAACAAATTGAACCACGAGGATATAGAAAACTTAAACAGATCAATTTCAAGTAATGAAATTAAAGCAGCCTTCCAATAAAAATAAGTCCAGGACCAAATCTCAGCTGAGTTTTACCAGACCTTTGAAGAAAACTAATTATCAATCTCCCTCGAATTATTCCATGAAATAGAAAAGGAGGAAACTCTACCAAACTCACTCAAAGCCATATCACCCTGATACCACAACCTGACAAAGACTGCAAAGAAAGGAAATTTCAGATCAATATCCTTGAGGAACAGATACAAAAATTCTTAATAAAATATTAGCAAACTGCAAATAAAAGCACATTAAAAAGATAGTGTGTCATGATCAAGTAGAATTCATTCCAGGGAAGCAAGGTTGATTCAACATATAGAAATCAATACATGTAATTCACTGTATAAACAGAATTAAGAACAAGAATTGCAAGATTATCTCAATAGATTCAGAGAAAGCATTTGACAAAGTATAGCAACCATTCATGTTTGAAACATTAATAAAAAAAAGCACTAGAAAAACTAGGAACAGAAGGAACTTACCTCAACATTGTAAAGGCTATATATGACATATATGACAACACCAAGGCCAACAGTACTCTAAATTGGGGGAAAAATGAAAGTATTTCCTATAAAAATAAGAACAAGATAAGGATGCCCACTTTCACCACTTCTATCCCACACAGTCGTTGGAACTCTAGCCAGAGCAATCAGGCAAGAGAAGGTCATTAAAGGGACATGAATAGGAAAAGGAGAGCTCAAATTGTCTCTGCTGATGACATAATGCTACACTTAGAAGACCCAAAATACTTCCCCGAAGTCTTTTAGAGCTCATATATAAATTCGGCAAAGCAGCGAGACACAAGATCAACACTCATAAATCAATCATGCTCCGACACTCCAAAGTGAATTTGCTGAAGAAATTAGGAAAACAATCCTAATCACAACAGTCTCAAAAAAAAAAAAAAAAAGAAAAGAAAAGGAAATCAATCTATTAAAGAGGTGAAGGAACTCTACAATGGAAACTATAGAACAATAAAGTGAGAAACTGAAGAAGTCCTTAGAAGATGGAAAGATCTCCCATGTCCTTGGACAGGCAAATTAATATTGTCAAAATGGTCATACTACCAAAAGTGCTATACTGAGACAATGCAATTTATATCAAAATTCCAATGATATTCTTCACATAATTAGAAAAAACAATTATGAAATTCAATTGCAAAAATAAGAGACCCAGAATAGCCAAAACAATCATTAGTGAGAAAAGTCAAGCAGGAGGAATCACGATACTGGACCTAAAATTATACTACAGAGTTATAGTAACAAAAACAGTATAGTACTGGCCCAAAACAGGCATGAAGACCAGTGGAATACAATAGAAGACATAGAGACAAACCCACACAAATACAGTCATCTAGTCCTAGACAAAGGTGCCAAAAACAAGGAGAGAACCTGGTGACCAACCCGCCAACAGTGTCTCTGAGACACTCCTGAGAAACACCTCACCCTGCAGGAGTGGACGCGGATTCCCACGGTAGGACAAAGCTCCCAGTGTGGAGGAACATTACCCCCTGCTAATTTTTTTAACTCCAAAGGAATAGAGTGGTGCATTAACGAATATAAAGGAGAAGTTTGTGGTGCCCGTGCAATTGCCCCCCACACACACCTGGGGGGGAGGGGAGCTACACCGGAGGGGAGGAAACGGAGCAAGTTTCCTAATCAAACAGCCTAATCCAGTAGCGATTCCCCTGACCTGATCGCTTTTAATTTACAAGAACTGGGTATAAAGCTCTGGGAATTAATTGCTCACATTAAAGAACTTACAGCTCTTCTTGCAAGGCAGCCATCCCGCACCGCTCGCCATTGTGACATTTCCCTCAGGGCGGAGCTGGTTGCACACTCAGCAAAAATGGAGTCAGACCCATAGTTTAAACACGGTCTTGGGGCCTCAGCCACCACAGTCAGAAAACCAGAATCTACTGCCCCACAATCTGGCCGTCTCCCGAGGGGACTGTGTGGTGCAGGCATTCCCCTCTCCACCTCCGGTAGCTGCAGGCGGAGCCGGGGGAGGAGAGGAATCGGCACAAGAACTTTAACTCAATCACGGCAGACAACACTTTTCCACCTGTGCTCACAGTTTACAAGAGCTGATTCTCAAGTCCTTTAACTTAATTGCTCGCAGCAGCGAAACTAGGGTGCGGGTCCGGTACAGCCGACTGGCTCCGTCCACCATTGGGAGAGCAGGGCGGGATGCTCACAGCAAAACCAGATCCACCCTTTAAACATGGACTTGGGGCCTCAGTCTCCACGAACAGAGAGAAATTACCCCCCCCCCACACACACACACCTGGTCGTCTGCCCTGGGGGCTGAGTGGAACTGCAAATCCCCTCTCCAGCTCAAAAACCTCTTGGATG
Organism: Aplodontia rufa; assembly: GCA_004027875.1. Taxonomy (NCBI): domain Eukaryota; kingdom Metazoa; phylum Chordata; class Mammalia; order Rodentia; family Aplodontiidae; genus Aplodontia; species Aplodontia rufa. The sequence continues at coordinate 22,748 of PVKS010022441.1, read as the reverse complement.
GCGACCTTCTGCCCACCCCTCTACACACCTGAATAGGAGGAGTCTGTGAACAGAGCTTGGTGCAGTAGGGCAAATCTTTCTCAAGTGGACCGCCTGCCTCAGACTCTGCAAAAGCTGCCTGTAACTTTCTAACAAGGCAAGGTCTGATATCAGCCTCAGGAACCTTTGAATAAAAGGGGCAGCGTGGGCTTTCCCTTAGCATCTGAGCCCTGTGGATAGCCAAGGCTACGTAGGCTCTGACCTCTCCAGGTGGGTGGCCCTACTGCTTGCAACTGAGAACCACATAAGCACTGGCACAATCTGGACCATCCCTCGCCGGGTTTCTGTCAACCCCACAGAACAGCTCTTGGGGCTTCTGAAGATCATAAGTCACACAGAGTGGGTTGTCGGCGATCCTGAGGAAGCGAGTTTCAGTCTGGGCACTCTCCTTAGATCAGTCAGAGACCCACACATCTACACTGGATCAACTAGATTGTCTACAGCTTCTGAGCCCCAGGCCCAAGAAATTCTAGAGTGTGGACAGGCAGAAAGTAACCACCTCAGGAATACAGCTCAGGGGGAGCTGAAATATATCCTTGCAAGAAGTGAAGGAAGGCAGGTTCTTATACCCCTTTGCAACAGAAAATTTTGAGGAGATCCTCTAAGAAAAACCAGGTCACCAGACTTAACCAAACTGCTTCTTCCCTAACAAGCTCAACTGTGAAGAATCCCCAGCTAGATGACAGATTTGAACACATCCCGCCATGGTACAAACTCGCTGACCTAGGGTGCAAAAAACTCAGAACTTTACCAACTAGTTTTCCTCTTGTTTTTTTTTTTTTTTAAATGGGGATCTGGCTGGAGTATAATATTTTTAAATTGTTCATCTTCTAGCTTTTTAATGTTATTGTGGTTTTTTTCTTTTTTTTTTATCCTTTTTTTGCTTTACAATTAGTACTGAATTTGGTGTTGGTGGATGTAAATATTTATTCTTGTATATGTATTGGTGATTGGCTCCTACTGTCTCTATGTCGTCTTGAACCCAACTGCTATCCCTATACCATTGGGATCCAACCAGGAAAACATTTCATGATAGCAAAATAGCCTCAGCGTCCAGTGAATGAACAGAACCACGCTCCATACTAACTTCTTCCTCCCCTGTACTCTGGTAATTCCTAAATATTAGCAGTTTTCTCTCATCCTCACCCAAAGTCTTTACCCCACCCACACCCCATTTCTATGTTTTCCTTATTCCTAACAGAATAACCTACTCCCCTCTAATCCCTTGTTCCTCTTTACTCTAAGTCAGGTGTTCTAATATACCTACCCAATTCACCTCCTTGACTTCCTAGTCATTTCTTTTCCCCACTTACAGAGACCCTGCTATCTGAAGAAATAGACACTCTTCAAAATGGGTACATGGTTGCTATCATAATATATTGTGAGAGCCCTGTCAAAGAAAACTGCTACCATTGATGCTAGTCATCAGCATATCTGTTTTAGTTGAAACAGACTAGTATTTGCACCTATAGGCTCTCAAGTTCTTGCAGATCAGTCTGGAATCTTTAGGTCTGTCTTGACCAAATAGCTCCCCATCACAACGAAGCAAAGCCATAAGAAGCTCCAATTACTTTGCCAAGAGTAACAAGGTTGAACTCCAAGACATGCTCTCTGTTTCTGAAAATGAGGAAAAGGGGAAATAACTCCCCTCTTCAACCTCACAGCTTCCCACCCAAGGACCCCATAGCTGGGGCCCTAGATGAAAACCAAAGATTATCAACATCATTAGTAATTCAATCAAAGAGTTGAAAGAAGAAATAAGGAAAGAGATCAGAGAACAATTTCAAGAGATGAGAGACAACTTTTAAAAGGAAATAGGGAGCAATTCCATGAGATGAAAGATCATCTATACAAAGAATTAGACATTCTGAAAAGAGATGTAGCAGAGCTACCAAGATTGAAAAACAAGGTTAACCAAATCAAATCTGTTGGGCTCTGTGCAAAAGAAAATCGCTGTACTGGGCGCCATAACACTTCTCTCTCCTCCCCCTTCATATTTCGCGGGCTCTGAGCAAAACAGACTATGCGCCTGCGCCGGAGTGCTACTTTCTCTCTCTCTCTGCACCTTCCCAGTCGGTGATAGATGACGACACCAACATAACAATCCCTCATTGGCTGGGATAAGCCAGTCTGCCACTTCACCATTGGTCCCTTAGCAGCCTGCTCTGGATATATCAATCCATGTGCGTTAGAAATAAACGGGAGAAGTTTCAAGGTGCCATCCACGCGTGAGACTGAATTTTTTCTCCCCCGGCAGGGAGGAAAGGGACCCCCGGTAAAGGGAAGGAAGGTCCAGCATTCCTGCCGCCAGCGTTCACCACCTCGCCCCCGCCTCCCCTATTCGTCCTGTTCCGGCTCCGTTTCCGGGGAACGATCCAGCCAATCCGGGTCATTCTGCCCACTGCCCGCTCCAAAACACCCCGGGTAGCGACAAAAATTTTCACTGGAAGATACCAAAGCCAGAGTATACTCCACTGAAAATACAACTTCAGCGCTTGAAGAATGAACATCAGATAATGAAGATCGGCTAAGCAATGTCGAATTCAAAGAGGATAAACACGATAAGCAACTTACATTACATGATCAGAACTTCCAAATAATATTTGATGAGATGAAGAGAAATAATCTGAGAATCAATGGCCTGGAGGAAAACTCCGAACAGCAAACAAGAGGCATGAAGAACCTTTTAAGTGAAATCATAAGTGAGAACTTCCCTCATCTTATAATTGATTGGAATATCACATCCAAGATGCTTATACAACACCAAATAGGCCTAATCAAATGAGAAATTCACAAAGATATATCATATACAAAAGGAATAACAGAGAAATTAAAGAGAGAATTCTAAAAGCAGCTAGAGAAAAGCCCCAAATCACATTCAGAGGGAAAACAATTAGGATCACTATGGATTTTTCAGAGCAAACAATGAAGGCCAGAAGAGCTTGGAACAATATCTTTCAAGTGTTGAAAAATAGCAACTTCCACCCAAAGATAATATACCCTGCAAAACTCAGCTTCAAATGTGATGGGGAAATTAAATACTTCAACGATAAACTCAAGCTAACAAGAAACATGAACACAAATCCTGCGCTATAGAGTATTCTCAAGGATAAAATGCTAACAATACCCTAAATCCTTAAACAAGGGCAAGTCAATAACCATATTATTCACAAATTGACTTCCAAGATGACTCAAAACTCTGTAATTATCACAAAGTCTGAGACTCAGCCTCCCATATCTATACTAACTTTGAATGTGAATTGTCTCAATGCCCCAATTAAAAGACACAGATTGGCTTACTGGATCAAAAAACTAAATCCAACAATCCTGCAAGAGACACATTTGACACTCAAAAATAGACCCAGGCTGAAAGTGAAAGGTTGGCAAAAATATCTACCAGGCCTGCGGCCCAAAAAAGCAAGCTCGTGTGGTGATCCTAATATCTGATAAAATTAATTTCCAGCTAAAACAAGTCAGAAAGGACAAAGAGGGTCACTTTATCATACTAAAAGGGACAGTTCATCAAGAAGATATAACAATAGTTAACATTTATGCCCCCAATTACAACCCCCCCAAATATATGGGAAAATACTTAAGGACATTAATCCTCTCATTGATCTCAACACAATAATTCTGGGGGACTTCAACACACCACTATCAACTCTAGACAGATCATCAAAAAAAAATCAATAAAGACATCTCCAATCTGAACAACTCTATTAAACAATTGGGCTTAACAGACATCTACATCCTAAGACAGCTGAATTTACTTTCTTCTCAGTGGCTCATGGATCCTTCTCCAAAATAGACCATATCCTAGTTCACCAAGATAATCTTAACAAATATAAAAAAGTGGATATAATCCCATGTATTCTGTCAGATCATAACTCTATGATCTTAGCAATCAGCAACAAGAGAAACAACAGAAACTACTCAAATACTTGGAAATTAAATAATTCCCTCTTAAATGAAGGATGAATAAAAGAGGCAGCGAGAGCAGAAATTAAGAAGTTCTTGGAGTTGAATGAGAATGAGGAAACAACATACCAAAACCTCTGGGACAGTATGAAGGAATTCTTAAGAGGTAAATTTATAGCACTGAGTGCATACATCAAAAAATCTAGAAAGAGCCCAGATAAACAGCCTTATGCTACAACTCAAACGACTACAAAAAGAGGAACAATCCAACCCAAAGCTAACAGAAAACAGGAAATTACCCAAATCAGAGCTGAAATCAATGAAATTGAGAAAAACCAATTCAAACTATTAACAACACTAAGAGTTGGTTCTTTGAAAAAATAAAATCGATAGACCCCTTGCCAACCTCACTAAAAGGAAGAACAAAATGAAGCAAATCAACAAAATCAAAGACGAAAATGGGGATATCACCACAGACTCATCCAAAATCCAGAAGATTATCAAACCTATTTTGAAAATTTATACTCTGCCAAGTTTGATAACCTGGAGGACATGGACAGGTTCTTGGACATATACAACATCCCCTCTTTAACACAGGAGGACATTGAAAATCTAAACCAATCTATCACAGAAATTGAAGCAGCAATCAAAGCTCTTCCAATAAAGAAAAGCCCAGGACTGGATGGATATACAGCAGAATTCTACCAAGCCTTCACAGAAGAACTAACTCCAATCCTCTACAAGCTCTTCCAGGAAATTGATAGAGTGGGAACACTCCCAAACACTTTCTATGAAGCAAATATTACAATGATACCAAAATCCAATAAAGACATATAAAGAAAAGAAAACTATACACCAATTTCCCTGATGAACATTGATGCAAAAATCCTTAATAAAATTTTAGCTAATTGGATACAAAAGCACATTGAAAAGATAATAATCATGATCAAGTGGGCTTCATTCCAGGAAAACAAGGCTGGTTCAACATAGGCAAATCAATAAATGTAATTCACCACATAAACAGAATTAAAAACAAAAAATCATATAATCATCTCAATTGATGCAGAGAAGGCATTTGATAAAATTGAACACCACTTTATGCTCAAAACTCTGGAAAAGATAGGGATAAAAGATAGGGATTCAAGGGAAGATACTTTAACTATGTCAGATCCACTTATGAGAGACTCACAGCCAACATTATCCTCAATAGAGAAAGACTAAAAGCATTTCCACTGAATTCAGGAATAAGACAAGGTTGTCAGCTTTCCCCACTCTTATTCAATATAATCCTTGAAACCCTTGCCAAAGCTATCAGGCAAGACAAGGAAATCAAAGGCATTCCTATAGGAAAAGAGGAAGTTAAGTTATCTCTATTCGCTGATGACATGATTCTATACCTACAAGACCCAATAACATCAGCCAGAAAACTCCTAGAGCTTGTCGGCGATTTCAGCAAAGTGGCTGGCTACAAGATCAACTCCAGTAAGTCATCAGCTTTCCTTTACTCCAGCAACAAATCCGCAGAAGAAGAAATCAGGAAATCTCTCCCATTTACCATCTCCTCCAAAAAAATGAAATACTTGGGCATTAACCTTACAAAGGATATTAAGGACCTCTACAAAGAAAACTATCAAACACTAAAAAAAAAAAACTGCAGAAGACCTGGGTAGATGGAAAAACATTCCATGCTCATGGTTAGGCAGAATCAATATAATGAAAATGGCCATTCTACCCAAAGCCCTATACAGATATAATGCAATCCCCTTCAAGATACCAATGGCATTTTTCACAGATACAGAAAAAGCAATTCTCAAGTTCATATGGAATAACAGAAGACACAGATTAGCCAAAACATTACTCTGCAGGAAGGAATAAGTATGGGGTATCTCAATCCCTGACCAGAAATTAAATTACAGAGGTGTAGTAGCAAAAACAGCATGGTATTGGTATCAAAACAGAACCAAAGACCAGTGGAACAGAATAAAAGATCCTGATACAAACCCCAATATCTTTAACTATTTGATATTTGATAAAGGGGGCAAAAGCATAGCGTGAAAGAAAGACAGCCTGTTCAACAAATGGTGTTGGACAAATTGGACAGCCATGTGTAGAACTGAAGCTGGATCCTTATCTTTTGCCCTGCACAAAAATTAAATCAAAATGGGTTAAAGACCTAGATATTAAGCCAACAACTTTAAACTTACTAGAAAAAGAAGTAGGGTCAACACTACAGGATATAGGAATCAGTGCCGCCTTCCTTAACGAATCTCCCATGGCTCAAGCAGTAAAGTCAAGAATAAATGAATGGGATGCAATAAAACTAAAAAGCTTTTGCACAGCTAAAGAATTAGTCAGGATCAAGAGAGATCCAACAGAATGGGAGAAAATCTTTGTATGCTACACCTCAGAGGGCTAATATCCAGAATATACAAAAAACTAAAAAACAACAAAACCACAAATAATCCAATCAATAAATGGGCTATGGATCTAAAAAGAAACTTCTCACCAGAGGAAGTCCAGAAAGCCCATAAATATGTAATGCTCTACATCATTAGCTATAAGGGAAATGCAAATCAAAACTCCAATGAGATGTCACCTCACTCCCGTTAGAGTGGCAAAAATGAAAAATTCAAACGACAACAGATGCTGGAGGGGCTGTAGGAAAAGAGGAACACTGTCACACTGCTGGTGGGACTGCAAACTGGTTCAGCCACTATGTCAAAAAATTAGGGATGGAACCACCTTATAACCCAGCTATCCTACTCTTGGGAATTTTCCCAAAAGAGTTAGAATCAGCATATTATAGTGATGTGGCTTCATCAATGTTTATAGCAGCTCAATTTACTATAGTTGGACTATGGAACCAACCCAGATGCCCCTCACTTGATGAGTGGATTCAAAAACTTTGGTACATATATACAATGGAATACTACTGGGCCATTAGACAAGATGATATTATGGCTTTTGATATCAAATGGATGGAGTTGGAAAGAATTATGCTAAATGAAGTATCCCAATCTCAGAGACTAAAGGGCCGAAAGGTGTCTCTTATCTGTGGAAGCTAGAATACATCGAGAAGCAGTATGTTAGATGGCTAAGCTAAAAATAACCTCAAATTTTATGATTCTTTTTTTTTGAGAGGAGAGAGAGAGAGAATATTAATATTTACTGAGTTTTCACATGGCTTTCCTTGCTCTGACACTTAGTTGTTTATGTGGGTGCTGGGGTTTGAACCTGTGTACTCGCTCAGGTCGGGCAAGCACCCTAACAGTTGAGCCACCGCTCCAGCCCAAATTTTATGATTCTTAACGCAACAGGAGAATGACTGCCTCAGATACCTGATGGCGTGGGGTGGGAGACAGGTTGGGGGAAGGGCTTAGGAAGAATATCTAGGAGACTGGAGGGTGGGAATATGGCGGAATCATCTCAGAAGGAGATCTCTGACCTCCATGAGATATCCATTTAACTCGGGGTCTTCTGGGGGAAACAGCAACATGGGGAATCCAAGCTGGGCATCCATGACATGGCATTAGCCTTGGATAACTAAGTATACATACATTTGTTCTTGAATGTTTGACAATGCTTCCCCCTCAATTGTAACTCCATATTCATCTAATAAAAAAAAAGTGCCAAAACCATACGTTGGAAACTGGGCACAGTGGTGCATACCTGTAATTCCAGTGACTTGGAGGGCTGAAGCAGGAGGATTGCAAGTTCAAAACAAGCCTCAGCAACTTAGCAAGACCGTATCTCAAAAACAAACAAATGAGGGGCTGGAGCAGTGGCTCAGCGGTTACAGTGCTTGCCTGGCATGTCCAAGGACACAAGTTCAAACCCCAGCACCACATATACAACTAACTAAGTGTTGGAGCAATCAAAGTCATATGAAAAACTGAATAAAGCTGATTCTCTCTCTCTCTCTCACTGTCCTTCTCTCTTTAAAATAAAACAAAACAAAAATGGGCTGGAGATGTGGCTAAGTGGTTGAAAGCCTCTGGGTTCAATCCCTGGTACAAAAAAAAAATTGAAGACAGCCTTTTTAACAAATGGTGCTGGGAAAACTAGAAATTCATATGTAGTAGAATGAAATTTAATCCTTATCTCCCACTTTGCACAAAACTTTACTCAGAGAGGATCAAAGAGCTAGGAATTATGACCAGAAACGCTATAATTGCTGGACGAAACTTTAGGCTGAACACTCCAACATGTCAGCTTAGGACTTGCCTTCCTTAATAATACTCTTAAAAACTGCAAGAAGTAAAATTAAAAATCAATAAATGTGCTGGCATCAAGTTCACAGCAAAGGAAACAAGGACTGAGGGGCAAGGAGGGCTTTCTCACAACAGGGGTAGTTCAGTCCAAGATGGTTGAGGGGAGTTTTGTAGGAAAAGAATTAAAATCTTTCTTCAACTGTCATAGATTTCTTAGTTAAAACTGACCCTTGACAAGATAAAGCAAAAGGACTTTTAGTCTCTAAGGACAAATAGAGATTAGTTACTGTAGGTTCCTTGGTGTCAAGTATAAGTGATGAGGATCTAAAACTGTTTTTAGAGGTAAACCTTTGTTTACTCTTGGGTGGAAAGGTAGGATATCATTTGTCTATAAATCTATGACCCACTTTAGGCAAATAGAGGCCTGAGAGAGCTTTTCTGTATTTTCTTCCTTTTAAATTATCCTGAGCTCCTTCATATTTTGGGCTGGCATTTTCATACTGAGGTGTATTAGACTCTTTCTGACAATCCTCTCAGGACTTTGGTTTTGTTTTTCAGTGCTGGGGATCAAACACAAGGTCTTATGCTTTGTAGCAAATGCTCTGCAACTGAGCTATACCCCCAAGGTGTTTTTTTTGGGGGGGGTTTTCCCCAGATACCTTAGAGAATGCCTGTTTGCCTGTTTCATAGGTAATGAATTAATTGTTTTTTTTTAATAGAGAGAGGGAGGGGGGGGAGAGAGAGAGAGAGAGAGAGAGAGAGAAAGAATCAATTTTTTCATCTCGTTTTTGTTTCTCTGATAGTTGTATATGTGGTCCTGGGGTTTGAACCCAGATCCTCATGCATGCCAGACATGCACTCCAACCACTGAGCCATCACTCCAGCCCTGGTAATGAACTCTTTTAATCCTTAATATTTCACAAACAATGACACCTAGTTGTGTATGTGGTGCTGGGGTTTGAATCTGGGTCCTTGAACATACCAGGCAAGCGCTCCAAATCGCTGAGCCACTGATCTAGCCCCTGCTCCCCCAACCTTAAAATTTATAAGAACAAGCTCCAAATAGAACTGGTAAGCACAGGTCAAAATGATCCAGAGTTGCCTTGAATATTTAACATATCATTATAATAATACAATCTTCCCTCCAAGGATTAAGACCGCATACGGTAGGGCCTTGGAAGTCTTACACAATCTTACCATTAATTAAAAGCTAAGAGGTAAACCTGAGTGGGACTCTTTGCAAACTTTCTGGTACCTCCAATAAAACTGGAAGGCAAGAGTGACACACTGTCCCTCTTCTTTCTGAAAGGACCCACTTCTACATTTCTCCAGTTAAAAGTGTCAACTTTTCTCCTTTCTTTATCTCTTCTAAGAAACTCATGCTGGTTACTGTGTGTGATCTATCTGAAATCCTTCTGGGGTGATCACAAGAACCAATAACTAAGGACCTCTGTAGCTACCTTGGCTCCATAGTGAGCAATTGCTCTCTATCACAGAGAATGATAAAATTCACATCTCTGAACATCCATAAAATCCAGGATATAATACAAATTACCAGATATGAAAAGAAAGAAAATGTGACCTGGAGTAAAGGAAAATAATCAGTCAATTAAAATTAACCAAAAGATGGCTCAGCTGTTGGACTTAGAGCTAAGGACTTTATTTAAACTAGTTATTACAAATGCATATGGTTCTTGATTTATAAAAGTTTAACTAGGACTTTTCACCTTTTTGATGGTGTGAAAACATACAATCTATTTTGTTCTTTGCTTTCAGTATGACATTCAATAAATTACAGGAGATATTCAAAACTTTATTATAAACAGGTCTTGTATTAGATGATTTACCCAACTATAGGCTAATGTAAGTGTTTTGAACATATTTAAGATAACATATGTATTTACGATAAATTACAATGTTTGGTAGATTGGGTGAATTAAATCCTTTTTTTTTTTGAGAGAGAGAAGGAGAGGGAGAGTAAGGACAGGGGTGGAAATTAATTTTATTTATTTTTTCATGATTTTTATTTTTCCAAAACTTAGTTGTGTGTATGGTTCTAGGGTTCTGCTATGGTGCAAATGAAAGGTGTCCCCCAAAAGCTTGTGAGAGACAATCCAGCAAGGCTGAGGTGAAATGATTGGTTTATAAGAGCCTTAATTCAATCAGTGAGCTAAGCCCCCTGATAGGGATTAGCTGGGTGGTAAGTGAAGGCAGGTAGGCTGTGGCTGGAGGAGGTGGGTCATTGAGGGTGGGCCTTTGGGGTATACATTTTGTATATGGTGTGGAATTTCTCGCTTTGCTCCCTGTAGCCAGGCCTTCCGCCATGATGTTCCATCTCATCTGGAACTGGCAGAAAGGAGCCAGCCTTTTGTGGACTAAGACTTCTGAAACCATAATCCTCAAATTAAACCTTTCATCTCTAAAATTGTCTTGTAAAGTCTTTTAGTCATAGCAACAAAAAGCTGACTAAAACAGGTTTGAACCTGGGTCCTCTGCACGCCAAGCAAGCACTCTACCGCTGAGCCACCACTCAAGCCCCTTAAATGTACTTTTTGACTTAAGATATTTTCAATTTATAATGGGTTTTAACAGTATGCATAACCCCATCATCATGGACATAGAAGAAAATATGCTCTGAATGAGTTAAAAGACAGGTTCAGCAGAGATATTGAAATTCTAATTAGAATTTTCCAGACGGAAATTCAAAATCTGAAAATTAGAGTGATATAAAAATTGGAAAATGGAAATAGTAAGTGAATTTTAAGACAGAATCAACAACATAGAACAAATAAGATTGAAGATAATGGCCAAAGCCATGGATCTTAGAGACAATGTTAAGCTGCCTGATAAACATAATTTACACAAAGGAGAAGACAATGAGAACTGGGTAGAAGAAAATGTTTGAAGAACTATATCCTAAATAAATAATGTAGAATTATTTCCAAATTTGATGAAAAACTTTTACCCAACAGCCAAATTGTCTAAAACCAATAATAATGTTAATTATATAGCAGAATGATAACAGTAAGAACAGCTAATAATATAACAATGGCCAGAAGTCAAATACTTTTAGAAACAAACCTCTCATCTCATGAAAATACACCCCAAAAAAGGAGAGGAAATAACACTTTCTGATAAAAACAGCAAAAATTTGCCAGCATACCTGTGCTTCAAGAAACAACAGGATGTTTTTCAAGTGGAAGCAAAACAACAAGAAATGGAACTTGGGATCCACATTAAGAGAAATGAAGAATAACAGAAATAATACATGTGTGGATGAATATAAAAGTCTGTTTTTTCTTAGTCTTCTTTTAATTTCTTTAAAAATTATATGAGTTTTTAAAACAATAATGACCACACTGTGTATGGGGTTTGTGCTGAGTCATGACAATATACATATGAAAATAATATCACAAAGAATGGGAAGGAAAATGTACCTATACAATAGAAAAGATCTTATATTCCACATGAAGTGGCAAAGTATTAGTATCATACAGATTTCAGTAAGTTAGGGAAGCATTTTTAATCTGTAAAGAAATTATTTCAAAAATATAACAAGGTATAATTAAAAAGCAAAAAGAGAAATTATAATAGAAAACTGAGAAAAATGTCCTCCTACTCCACTTCAAAAAGAAGCAGAAAAAGAGAAATGGTAGAACCAAAAGAGAAAAAAAAAAGTGTATTAATAGGAAGTGTAAACAAAAGGCAAAATAGTAGATCTAAATCTAACAGTATTTAGATTACCAAACTAGAGAAAAGCAGAGAATCGAACCATATGCTGCTTATAAGAGTCACATTTTAAAAATAAAATAATACATTATATAAAAAGATGGAAAGAGGGGCTGGAGCAGTGGCTCAGCTGCTGCAGCACTTGCCTGGAATGCATGAGGATGTGGGTTTGAACCCCAGCACCACATACACAGCTGGGTGTAGGAGCAACAAAGGCCACATGAAAAACTAAATTGGGTTGGTTCTCTTCTCTCTCTCTCTCTCTCTCTCACCGTCCCTCTCTCTTTAGAAAAAATTAAAAAAAAGATGGAAAGAGATATGCCCTGTAAACAATACATGTGAAAGACTGGCATGGTTACATAATATCAAATAAATTTACATTTACAAAAGAGTATTACCAGAGATATATTTCATCACGATAAGATATAAATTATCAGATAGACATGATAAATACATATGCATCTAAAACAGAGCCTCAAAATACATGTAGCACAAACTGATAAGAATGGAAAATGGAGAAAAATTATAGCTGGAGAGTTCAACATTTCTTAACAGTTGATAGGAAAAGAGGGACAAATATTTAACACACAACAGAAGAAAAGAATGTGACCTAATTGACATTTATTGAACTGCACATGCAATGTACATTTTTAAAAATCACATGGAATGTGGATATCAAGACAGATTATACATTGTGTTATAAAATAATTTCCAATATGTTTCAAAATAAGTTAACAGAATATGTAATCTGATGACAAGAGTTAAACTAAAAATTTAAAATGTATCTAAAACATCTTACAATTATTTGGAAATTATTTAAAATACTTTAAAATAACCTATAGGTTAAAATACATACACGGGGTGGGGGGCTAGAGCGGTGGCTCAGCAGTTTTGGTGCTTGTCTGGCATGTGCAAGGATGTGAGTTCAAACTCCAGCACCACATACACAATGAGTGTCAGACCAACGAAAGAAACATGAAAAACTAAATAAAATCAATTCTCTCTTTCTTTCACTGTCCCTTTCTCTTTACACACACACACACACACACACACAGAGACAGAAATTAGTAACTATTTTTAAATGGAAAAAACTCCACATATCACAATTTGAAGTATAAAGGAATAGTAATTAGAGAGTAAAAAATCTTCAAAGCCTACATTAGAAAAGAGGATAACTTTTAAATCAAAGATTTAATATTCAATCTTACAAAGCTAGAAAATGAGGGGCATGCTAGACATAAAGTATGAAGGAGAAAGGAAATAGTACAGAAATTCAAATAGACAAATAAAAAAATACAAAAGAAACACAAAAGGTGGCCATTTCAAAAAAATTTAGCAAAATTTATAAACTCCTATACTAAGATAAACTAAGAAAAATTCCAGCTATAAATTGTCGGAATCAGAGATGATATAAAAATATTAAGGATATATCACAAATAACCTTATGCCAGTATGTCACTTCATTAGTAAAATGAAATGTTTACATTTCTTAAAAATCTACCTTGTCAAAACTGTCTCAGGAAGAAACAGGACACATGAATAGTCTTTGATCTACTAGAGAAATTGAATTAAAAATATATTCCTACAAAGAAAATTGCCTGGATAGCCTCATTGCTAAATTCTATTACATGTAAGGAAGAAATATTACCATTCTTACACAAATTCTTTCAGAAATAGAAGAGAACACTTCATCACATTTTATGTCATTTTATGATACAAAAATCTGATTGTTATAGTAAAAGAATATCACAAAGTAGTATCCTTCATAAACTTACAACATGAGAACACTCAACAAAACATCAGTCAACCAAACTCAGCAATATATAAAATGGTACTACATCATGGCCAAGTGAGTATTTTTCAAAAATGTAGTACAGGCTTAATATCTGAAAATAAATCTGGGTACATGATCACATTAAAAGAATAAATGATGAAAACATTTAGATTATATCAATACATGCAGAAAAACATTTCACAAAATTTTGATTAAAACTTAGCAAACCAGGAATATAAGGCAATTGATTTCAATCTAATAAAGAACATGCTATGATTTGGATGTTGTTCATCCCCCAAGGTTCATTTGTTAGGAAGTTGGTCCCTTTAGTAATGGTATCTGGAAGTGGGGTAGAACCTTCAGAGGTGAGAACTAGTGAGAGGCCCTCTTATCAATTTGAAGTGTACCCTCAGAAAGGATTATAGGACCTTTTCCTCTTTGGCTTCCTATTTTGCAAAGTGATCTCTTCCTCCTCTTGCATATACTTCTTTGTGCAATGGGACCTTTGCTAGAGCCAACACTATGCTATTTGGACTTTCAGCCCCCAAAACTGTGAACTAAATTTATCTTTTCTTTATAAAATTAGTCCATCTCAGTATTTTGTTATAGTAATGAAAAAACGGACTAAAGGGTACCTACCAAAACCCTATATTTAACATACTTTTTGGTGAGTTACTAAATGATTTTTCCTTAAAATTGATAACCAATTTAAAGATGTTTTGTTTAACCATTTTTATTCTATATCGTACTAGAACTCCTAGGTAATGAAATAAGAAAAGGGAATGAAAGCCATGAGGCTTGGAAGGGTATAAGTAAAACTTATTATTTATAATGTGATTGTGAACTTGAATATCTTTAAAAATCTACAAAACAGAAAAAAGAAACCCAAAATTGGTAGAAACTGTATATTTAACAAATTGAAGTATATAAGGTAGGTACTTGAAAAATCAAAATGTTTTCTATATACTACCTTTAAATTTAAAAAAAACTATGCAAGACAGTTACATTGAAAACTACATGGTGTTACTGAATTAATTTTCAAATATCTAAATAAATATAGATATATAACATTTTCACATATTAGAAAAGTCAATAATTTTAGAATGTTACTTTTCCCCAAATTAATCATACAATTTCCTTAATTAAAAACTGGTAAACTGAATCTAAAAATGAAGAGAACCTGGACTAGCCAAAATAATTTTTAATGAGAAAAATAAGGTTTCAAGATTTAATATAAAGCTCAAATAATCCATACTATGTGATATCGACATAAAAATGGGCACACAGATCAATGGAACAGAAATCCATACACCTGTAAATTTGTAAACATATTATGTATGCATATTCAATTAACTTGTAAATGCATCAGACAATTCAATGAAGAAAAAGGTCTTTACAATAAATGACGATGAAATAACCAGATATCTATATGGGAAAAGAATGAATCTTAGAACCTAACTCACACCACACACAAAAAATTTTTATCAAAAATGGATCAAAAACTTACATGTAACAGTTAAAAATATACAAACTCTATAGGACAACACAGAAGATTATCTTTCTAACTCATTATTATTAAAAAATTCTGCTCTTCAAAACTACCATTAAGGAAATTAAAAAACATAAATCACACAGTGGGAGAAAATATTCATAATAAATGTATCTATCTGTTAAATGTTTTGTATCCAAAATACATAAAGAAGTTTATGTTCAGTAATTGGGTTATATACCCAATTAAAAGTGGTGAAAAGATTTGAATTGGTTCTTTGCAAAAGAATATATATAAATATCTCATAAACAAATGAAAAGATGCTTATCACAGTTAGTTATAAGAGAACTATATATTAAAACCACACTGAGAGGCTATTCCACATTGTAATGGTTTAAGACATGAGTTGTTCCCCAAAAGCTCATCTGTAAGAAATTTGAGAGGTTAAATGATTGGGTTATGAACACCTTAAACTAATCAGTGGGGCTGGAGGGGTGGCTCAGTGGTTTCGGCATTTGCCTGGCAAGCACAAGGACCCAGGTTCAAACCCCAGCACCATGTACACAACTAAGTGTTGGAGCAACTAAGGCCATGTGAAAAACTAAATAAAGTTGTTTCTCTCTTACTCTGTCTCTCTCACTGTCCCTCTCTCTAAAACAAAACAAAACAAAACAAAAAAACAAAACAAAACAAAACAAAACAAAACTAATCAGTGAATTAATTACTCCATGTCATTGCCAAGACTTGGTATTACCACTCTTATTTTAACAATTTTAGTGGATGTGTGTTTTAAGCATTTTAAAATCTGATATGGATTAACTGGGTGGTAACTGTAGGCAGGCAGAGTGATGATGAAAAAAGTAGGTCACTGGGGTTTATATTTTGTAACTGGTGGGCAGAGTTCTCTCTCTCTCTCTGCTTCCTCTTGCCATGTCCTGAGATGCTTTCCTCTGCCATGCTCTTTGGCCATTATGATCTGCCTAACCTTGGACCCAGAGGTATGGAGTTGGCTGTCTATGGATGAGACCTCTGAAACTTTGAATCCCAAACAAACTTTTCCTCCTCTACACTGTTCTCATCAGGTCTTTTGGTCACATAAGAAAGGTGACTAAACCACGCATCCACTAAAATGGTTAAAACAAGAGTGGTAATAATACCAAGCCTTGGCAAAGACATGGAATAACTAGAACTTTGATCCTTTGCTGGTGGAGCAGTTAAACAGATGGTTCCCGACTAACAATCATTAGACTTAGGATTTTTCACCTTTACAATGGTATGGAAGAAATACACATTTAGTAGAAATGTGTATTTAGTAGAAATGTGTATTCATTCAAATTTCAAATTTTAGTTTTTCTCAATCTAGCAATAATTAGTACAATACTCTTTCAAGAAGTTACCAGTCAGTTATGCATTCACAAGGGAAACAAGTGATTTTCTACAGTGTACTATGTTCCTAAGTGACAATTATTCAGTAGTGCAAGTATATTAAATACATTGTGGATTCACAATATTTTCAACATATGAAGAATTTATTGGGATGTAAGTCAATTATAAGTCATGAACCATTTGTATAGCTTTGGGAAAACAGTTTAGCTATTTCATGTATGGTTAAAAAGAAAATTATATATCAAAATATGTTAGAGCAATTCTACCCCTAGATATTTACTTAAAAAGAAAAAAAGAAAACCCCAAACATGTCTACTAAAGATTTATTACAGAAACATTTATAACTGCTCTCTGCACCTATCTCCCCCAATCTGGCAACAATCCAGATGTTCATCAAGAAATTAACTGATAAACAAGTTGTGCTATAGTTTTACAATGAATTGCTTACTAATTAAGGAATAAAAAAGCAATGTACCACAGAAACATGCAATATGGATATTTCTCCAAAATATGAAAGATGCCAGACACATATATAGTGTATGACTCCATTTCTATGAAGACTTAGAACATGTAAAATGATTTGAAGTGACAGAAATCATATTGTTGGTTGCATGCAGCAGGGATGTATGGGGGATCTTACTGAAACATGGTACAAAGTACTTTCTATGATGATGGATACTTTCAATATTAATTAGAGTATTATATAGCTACATTCATTTTTTAAGACATAGAACTTAATATGTGCATTTTATTGAGCATAAATTATACTTCAACAAAGTTGATAAAGAATAAATTAGAAGAAAAAA
The DNA here is from genome assembly GCA_004027875.1 of Aplodontia rufa. Lineage (NCBI taxonomy): Eukaryota > Metazoa > Chordata > Mammalia > Rodentia > Aplodontiidae > Aplodontia > Aplodontia rufa. The sequence goes on along the minus strand of PVKS010022441.1, from coordinate 5,396 downwards.
GTGCAAAACTTTCACTAAAGGACTTTTAAATCTACTGAGATGTTCAAAATTATTTATTACAAGAATTATTTCTGAAACTGCACAGACCCAGATACTAAACTGAAGAAACATGCGCTGAGTACATATTTTTGTACCATGCACCGTAAAGTCTAGTTTTTAAATGAACAGTGTTTCTTATCATTTCACACAGCCCAGATAAAATGTGTGGAAAATTTGCTGAGCAATTATGATATGATAGATCAATATCATTTACTGATATACATAGAATTATTAGGAATAGTGTTCTATTATTCCTAGTATCTGTTGCAGATGTTTAAAGTGATAGCAAAATGACCAAAATCAAAATAGCAGAGGAAGAAATTAAAGCCATAGTATGTTGGATTGTTATACCGTATATATACCCTTAAATTACTAAGATTTTCCTGAATTATTATTATTCTCTATATTTGCATATCATAAAACACTAAGTGAGAAACTTTAGTAGTCTTCGATTTGGATGAGGAAAGGAAAACATTTTCAGTTCTTCAAATTCAATGAAATTCTAATAAATAATCCAAAGCATCTTGAACTTTTTTTTTTTTTGTTTTGCCCAAATCTCACATATCACGATAGTCTGAGCTTAAATGGTAAAATTTAAATGTCATTCAGGACCAATTGAAAACCTCTTGTATTTGCATTCTTTAAAAAGCAGAAAAACATTAACCTTTTGTTTTATTGAATTAAAATGCCACAGAAATGCTGATGTAGTCTTGGGAGACCGGAATACTTTTACAAAGAAGAATAGCTGTCATTTATTAACACAAAGAACAATTACTTGATAGGATGCCTTCTGACAAAAAGCAGATTGGTATTCTCATCATAGAAAAGGCATTAGAAAAAAAAATCTAGCCTAGACCTCTGAGACTTGAATAATTTAAAGCTGCATTTGGTGCAATTTGAATTTTTCTTTAGGGAGGCAAAGTTAAATACCTTTAATTTGTTCTAATTATTTCAAATTTGCAAGTTAATTATGGCTGATCATTAAATAACAAAAAGGACTATCGTCTCCACAGAGTTTTACCTCCTACCCTCTGCATTACTTAAGCTAGATTTTAGTATGCATGAATTAACTTTCTAAATAATCACACGGTTTGACTAAATGGCTCAGTAAAATGAGCTCTGATCCTCAGAATAAGCATTAATGGACATTAGAAATGCTACAGGGACTCATGTTACTTACATTTTAAGTATTTTTAATGGGGCCTTATTTACTAATCTTTATGTACTGCTCAAGTTAGAATACCATATAGATACATTGTTCAACTTTACTGGAGAAAAAGTCCAATCTTTGAGACAATAAAAACAAATGTCCATTTAACAGAAACTAAATTTATGTTAAAATTAATGCAGGGATGTGATGATGGGATTTAACTGGTATTAGCTGTTCATCTCAATAAATCAATCTAGTAAAAAATGGTCTGGTTGGTCTATAAATGGAATATTATGAATCCACTCATGTGGATTTATTATTGAGCTAAGTGACTCAAATAGCAGAGGGAGGTTCAATGATAACCATAAGCAAGCATTTAAATTCCACATATCAAAGAAAGAATACATGGCTTTTTGTGTGTGGTACCAATTTCTAGTTACTGTGCATAATTGGCAACCAATGAAGATGAAGCCAGAAGTCACATAACAAGACCACTTACAACTCATCTTAAAATAATTTCCCTAAATGTCCCAACTAAATCCTCATTCCCTCAGAGATGGACCTGCAAATGAACAAAACATTCAGGACCAAAGAGTTAGAGAACAAAATTTCATAAATGAAATATTGCATATACTATCGTATCTTTGTCTTCTTACTCCATAACCATCAATATAAATTTTATTTCCATATATCCAGTATTATTATCAGAGATCCTACTATGTGTCAGTTCTGTATTCATCCATAGGAGTACACAAAGGAATAAGTAACCACCTTTGAATAGTTGTAGATAAACAAGAAACAGGGAGCTAAACAATTAATACATAATATAGCAGATGTTATGATGGCAGTGTATGCAAAATGCTATAGGGAGCAACTATCAGCAACAAGAAGCTTAGAGGAAGGGTGGAAGGGAAATGAGTAAGATGTTGTGGTAATGAAAGTCATTAAGAGGAATGATCTAATTTATTAGTGTTTATTATGCAAAAGATACTGGCATGATTCTTAGTCTCAAAAGGTACAGTTATCTTACTGGAGAATTTATACTAAATCTCTTGGATAAGCTGGGTAGAATAACGTTCTCTAACAATAGTAGGTACTTTAGAGGTAGGAACTGAGATGTGTTTGGTGTAGGAAAGAGAGAAGTGTTGACCCTGAAGGGCAGTTAGGGCAGCATAGTAGTTAAGAGTATAAGCTCTAGTGTCAGACAGAACTGGGTACTTTATTGCTGTTTGTAAGCTCAGATAGATGTGATTTCTTAACCCATTTACTTAACTTCTCTGGGTCTAACTACTTCATCTATATAACAAGGGTAATAATAATATTTAATTTATAGGGTTATTGTGAAGATTAAATGAATTAACATATATAAGATGCACAGAGGAGTTCCTGGCACACACATACTACCTAAGTGTTGGCTACAATTATCATCTTCTATTATTATTCATATTACTATTAAATGAGATGACACTTAAAAAGCTTACAGTAATATCTAGTACATAGTAGGTATTTCACAAGTTATTACAGACTAGCAGCATAGATGGATGCTATAATTGCTGAGAATAATAGAGAAAGAGTTGGTCATTTTTATTTTGGGGGTAGACAACTGGATTTATCATTTGAAGAAATGATAAATCATTTGCGCTAGATAATATTATCATGTAGTTCTAGGGATAGCTTTGGATCAGGAGCAAAAAAGACCTAAGACAATGATTATAGAGTTATTGACATAGAAATATGACCTAAAGTTACAGGAATGAATTAAATTTTCCACAGAGAAAAAGATCTACTCACTGAGAGAAGGAAAAAAGGATGGAATTGTCAACATTTAAACAGTACAAAGAGGCAAAGGAAGCAAAAGCCAACAGGGAAAAAACTCCAACAGGGGGATAAACAAATGAGGAAAGAACACTGTCAAGAAAACAGGACTGTAAGAGATGCTAGAAAGGTTAGCTGTGTCACTTAGTTAAGTTAGATGAGAACTGAAAAGCAGTAAAATGACCGAGGAAGGAGGGGAGTCCTGACCAGGGTAGCATGGTTTTAGTTGAGTGATACAGCAGACTAGGAATAAGTGGAAGTTAAGGAAGCAGAAGCTGAAAATGTAGATTATGTTCTCAAGAAGTTTAGAAAAAAGAAAAGAAAGATGGTGCAGTAGGTCAAGTGCAAGCGAAAATGAGGTTTTTACTGTTTTAAGAAAGATTCTTGAATATTGAAGATATTGTATTGCTGATCCGTGTGCATCAAGGAATTTGTGACAACTAATCTCATCATTATGTAAAACTATAATACACTTATATATATATATATATATAATAGTGCATTATATATATCATGGAGATATATACATATATATGTATATATATATACATATATATATGTATATATATATATAAATGGATACACACACACACATATCGCCATCCTTGAACATGTTTGTGGGCAGAGGAGAAGGATTAAGAGTGGCGAAGAAGAGTCTAAAGATGTAAAAGGCACGGATGCAGTGAAAGTACTGGGAAAACAGAAAAACAAATGAATAAGGCACTGATGCAGCAGCATTTGGATTTGAGCTCTCTATGGGATCTCTATGCAGTAATGCCCAATAGGCACTTTAAAATAAGCACTCAAGAGACAGACCAGCACTTCACACAAAGATGTGACCCTCATCACACAATTAGATTAGACAGGTCTCATTTTTAGTGAAGGCACAGTTCATACTTGGGTGTCTTCAGATTTTAATTTGCTCCTTCATTAAAGGGAATGTAGCTGGAATTTCATTAATGAATTAAAGTATTTGTCCTGAAGAAAAAGCAACTGAGGAAGACTTAAGAAAAAGAGAATGACACTGAATCCATACTAAGTAAAACACCCTGCTATAGTGGTCACCAAATAGCTGTTTGGTTTTTTTTTTTTCCATTGTTTTAGTTCTAGAAATGCTTTCAGAAATTTGTTTGGAATAGAAGACCAAACTGAAAGAGGAAAATGTCACTCCATGCAAACTAAGAAAGACAAGTACAAACACAGGTATCAAGATTATCTGCTACACAATTCATTCCCTAAGGGCAGAAACCATTCCCTACTCTACTCTCAATCCCCAGCAATGCCTTCCATGAGGAAGGACACCAAGAAGAGACCCAACATACTTCTATTGAGGAAACCCTATAATCCACAAAGCCTTTGTAAGGGCAATGGAACTCAGAGTCAGTTGTCATCTCTTCCTGTTCCGTTGACCATTTACAATCACTCTTAGGTTTATAATCCATATTTCAACTTTGTCAAAGCATGCACTTATGAAGCTTGAAAAGTCTGGCATAATGTGAGAGAGAGAAACTATGAGAACATATTTATAGTATGCCAAAAAAACTTACAAAGGAACTGTGAATATAATATAAAATGTTGGAATGAAGGTTAATCCAATCTAAAGTACCAGAAACCTATAAATTTATTGAAAATGTCAAAAACAACTTGGAGGTCACTTAAGGATTGTGGATAAAATTTCCCTAAGAAAACCAAGGCCCACTGGTGAATCAACAGTGTTATTAAAAAAATGTAAATGAGGACCAACTTATACGTCTTCTATCTTCAAAGTACTCAGTGGTTCTAAAGTATGATAAAAGATGTAAAGATATTTTAATAATAATACTAAGATATTTTCACTTTCATCCTCTCATGAGTGAGCAGTGAAATTCCTCAGAGGCATACAACATATAATATCACAACAGTGGGAAAGTAGAAGCAAATGTAAGATGTTTTTTATTAAGCCAGACATTAAAGGGAAGATTTGTGAAAATGTAAAGGAATGCCACTCTTCTTAAATTTGTTTGAAAAACATAGTTTTCATAAAAATGCATTATTTGGACTAACATCTAGTAGGTTTATCATTACTTTAAAATGAATATTTAATTTCAAAAAATTTCTATTATAGTAAATACTAATATGTTACTTAAATAGATACAGCCTCCATATAAGGTCTTTAAGGTCCTCAATACTATTTAAGAGTATAAACAGGTGCTGAGATTAAAATGCACAAGGACTGCTAACTCCACACAGCATGATGAATGATGAGTCCTTAGAAATACTTATCAATATGTCCTTTAAAAGATTCAATGTGGCATCAATATGGAAAACTCCAGAGTTTCAAGGGCAAGAAAAAAATTTCATGCAAACATTTCTTTAAAAAAAAAAGAGAGAGAAGAACAATGAGAAAGAAGCC